>VWZF01003891.1:939284-1058010 GCA_013396755.1 Sclerurus mexicanus | reverse complement strand
GTGGGGGGAGAGGGAGAAGAGAGATGAACTCATGTTGAAAAATCAGGGCCACAGTTCACATTTTCTGTAACAAGAGCTGAGCAACTGGAGTTGGTTAATAGGAAACCATTGTCCGATGCAAATGTGAAATTCAAAAGAACAAAGCCATTTAACCTATCATCAGACCATTTAAAAGATACATTTCATTATAAAGAGCTACTGAAATTTATTCCCATGAGATTCAGTTGGTGTTGGAATATTACATGGATTCAAGACTTAAGTATATTCATATATTCAGAGAAAGGAAAAAAAAAAAATCTCATCCAGGGTTAACAACTACAAGCATCCAAAAATTTGTAAGTCACAGATGATTGGGGAAGTATCCTAAAAGGTCCTTTTTTACTCTTGTATTTTTCTTGTTATCTGCCCTGAACATCTTTTATTGACCAGTGCTGGTTACCTGAACCTCTGCTATGGCTTAACATCATCGCTCAGGTGGGTCCCTATCCCCCTGAACCACTCGGGAAATGTTCTGGACACAACATGGAATTTTTGCACAATTTGTACCTTTACACAGATAAGCATAAGGCAGTAGCAGCTACATCCATCTCACAAACCTACACAGCATTTAAAAGCACTTCAAGCACTTAATAAACAGCAGCAAAATACTTACTAACAGGAATAAATATTTCAAGTTGTGTGGTGTGAAGTGTCACTTCATGAAAATCTGTACTCCATATCAAAGAATATTTACTATCCATATCTGACTTTCCAGTAGTTAATAATAATGAAAAACAATTTTTTAAGTGACCATAACAAATTTCTTTTACACAGTGCATGCCATGCTTGTCACTTTTACGGCTTGGAAATACAGCAACATAACGGATATTAAAACTGACATACTCCCATATTTTACAGAGTTGTCATCTGCTCACTTTTTTTGTTTAATAGGGTTCTCAAAAGTCATTCACAGCTAATTGATATTAGTTTTAATTGAGTTTTGTGTAGGTATTAGGAGGAAAACCAGCTTGCAGTAATTTCCTGTACAATGAATCAAAAAATGCAGTATCTTTGAAGGCAGTGGATAAATTAGAAACGACTGAAAGGCACAAGAAACCATCAAGCTGCTCAACATTCAGACATAGGATCTGTGAGTGAAAGAGGTGCCATTTCCTTCCTTTTGTACAGCGGGTGGACAGTCCAGCTATTTCTAGCACAGATGAACATGACAATCAAGTAGATGCAACCCTTTTTTGCAACAAAAAGACAAGCCCAGGCTGCGCTGGAGTCACACCGGCCATGCTGCAAAGGAGCAGCCTCTGATGACACCTTTAGAAACTTGCCTAAAACACAAGTTTTCTGCAGCTGTCTGTTCATCCTTTTGGCCCACCACTACTTTCTTAACCTTCAGCAGTAAGCTACTAAAAGCAGTATAAAAACCTACGGGACTAGGACCTAAGCTTTTCTGTAGGTGCCAGCACTGACTTGTGAAAACTTCAGTGCAGAAAAACACGGATGGAAGGAAGGGCATGCAGTGCAAGAGAAACAAGAAGCACAGTAACTTGAGGCACAGCAGGACCTGGGCCCTGCCTGCATCTTCACGTGTGGCTTGGCCAGAACAAAGTCACATCTGCAGACAACTTGTTACCTGACAGGACTCTTATCGCAGCCATTGCAAACACATCCGCAACCCCTAATTCATTTTTTAAACGCTGTGCATTAGGGACAGCAGTCAGGGCCCCTAATCTAAATAAACCCTGGACAGAACCTTCTCTCCAAAGTCACCTCTCCACTTGTTCTGACTTCCAAAGAACTGCTGAAGCACGTTCCCAATGGGATGACACACATCTACCTGCGGGGTCTGGTGTAAGAGGTCCCGATGACTCCCCGACTCTGCACTTATAAGATCTGCTTTGTTGTCTGTTGGTAAGTGTAGAAAGCATTTTCAGAAAGGTGATGGCAGACTCCTGAGATTGAGCAAGCTTTAACTTGTACAACAAGGACTTTAACAGATTCCCCGAGGTGCTTGCAGACCACAAACATTTAGGCAGCTGATGAGCCTGCTGTTGCTTTCCCCTGCTTTTTAACCTGTATCAGCTGAAGGAGGGCAAGCTCAAGTTTCCCTACTCACCCTTCAATTGCTCCTTTACCCAACACAGCAGAGACACATCACTACCTTCATACAGCAGCAAATACATCAAGTCCCCTTGTGCCTCAGAGCCTCTTAATCCAAAGAGGAGATAAACCCCCTGAAAACCTAACTGCACGATACAGAGCAATACAGCAGAGTATTGGGTGTTATCACTTCCTCACTCCCTAGAGCTGACTTTCATGTCTCTGATCGCTTTTCCTCCTTCAAGCACCAAACCTTCACGCCAAAGAAGATAAGGAACCAGGGAATGTATATAAAAAGCATTTTATAGCCTTATTTTAGATCTGCCAGCACTACTAGAAAGCCAAATGCGAGCATTCCTACCTGTGCTGGGAAGGAAATGCCATCACCTCCTAGCAGTGAGCTCCTTTCCCTGCCTCAGCCAAACCATGGCTCACAGCTGCATCCACTTGGGTGCCATCAGCACCACGGCTTTGGCCTCCAACTGGCCTCTTTTGTGTCCCAAATTCAGCTTAAAAATCCTCGGTGTTCACGGATGTGCCTCGTGAGGACGATGACCCTGGAAATACCTCTGCAGCTGAAGTCTGGAATAAAGCTATATGGTTCAGGTGTCTCCCTCACATGTGTCAAATTAACTTATCTTCATTAACACTCTCCCAATACATTATACAAGAATAACAAAGACTCTCTCACGGTTGATGCCTGTTTTCTCATTCACCTTCCTACACTTGCCCATGTATGAAGTGAGTCTGCTGGTAACGCACGAGTTATTGATTGATGTATATTAAATAAAGGAGGCTCATTTTTCCTCCAGGTTTTCCCTTCAACGCAGTAGGCAAAGCTCTGTTTTCTAAGACAAAACTGTGGAGATGATGAAATAAAGGCTTTTTCTTAAGGCAAGATACAGACAACACACTGACAGCTGAGGGCTGTGTTGCAAAAATAAAGCAATGTTCGAACCCCAGTGTTTGCATCAGACAGCTCTTTTGCCTGTGATCTCAGTCCAGATAGCACACATTAGAGAAAGTAATTAGTTTATTGCAGTAATTTCTGCTAAAACATTAAAAGGCTTATCCATCACCACGTGACATGAAAAAAATTCCATTTCACAGCATTCAGAGGAAAAAAACTACCTTGCAAAAGCATTGAAACACAAACAAAAAAGAACTGTCCAAGGTAGCTCCTGCAGATTGGCAAGGAAGGTAAAAAGCTTAATAAAAAGAGATTAAAATAATCTGCAAGGAGTGTTTCACACTGGAACATCATCAGCAGTGCTTGCTGACCAAGGATGCATTAAAGTGATGAAGGTGAAACATTTGGTAGAGTGAAGTCTGAAGTGGTTTAGGTCTTTAAGCAAGATATTATACTGCATAGAGTTCACCAGGCTACCAACAGGTCCAATCATAACTTACATTTAAAGTATACATCCATTTTATTTGAAGCCTTATAGCAAAGAGAAAGGGCTTTTATCTTTCTTTTCAACACTCTTTTTTCAGTCTAATTACATGTGTCAAAATGGTTAATGGTCTCTTTTCCACCATGCCACATATCTAGTCTGCTCCCACAGGTCATCCTAAAACAGAATGCTTGTGCCCCTATTATCATCATTATTATTATTATGTCAAAAACTGATTTTAAGATTAACTTTTGGAATTAAAAGCCTTGAAAAACTTTAGGGAAGATAAATATATTTCAATTCTCATAAGAACAGTGGCTTTGGCTTCATGTCTTCACTGATTTTGATGTGCTACTTCATCTTCATTTGTGCTTTTAAAACAAATGTAATATTTCCTTTCAAAACTGAAAACCCTAATACTTGCTCTCCACAGCATTTGACTCCTGGAAAACTACCATAATCCTGCAAAACAGTTTTAGTTAAAAGATGATGGTATTTGGGAGCAAATAAGTTACTTTTTGCCAGTAATAAATAGTACTTCATGGATTTCTGCCTCACACAGATTGGCATGTGCTTAGTCACTTAACAATCAGAGAGCGTATGAGCTGGTGCGTGTCCTTTCATCAGCCAAAAAGGGGATGTTCTCTAAACTCTTGAGGAATACTGCCTCTCCCATTTGGAAACTGTCCAAATTTTACAAATCCCTCCTGACCTAAGGTGGATATTTTCCCCCACGTTTTTCTCATGTCCTTCAGCTGCAAGACAGCTGCAGCTCTGCTTCTGCATTATGGTGAAATAAGGAAACCTCAGTTGGAAAGCATTAAGCTTCTGAAAATGACTGCAATTACAGGTCAGAATTAGAAACCCACTGAATACAGGTTTCCCTGGAGCCTGTCCTACCTGGGTTTGGCACAGGTTCTGACTGATGTCACCTCCCAGCAACAATGTTTACTGCTTCAAGGTAAAAGGTGAAGCAAATCTGGTGTCCTTCCATATACCATTTTAGCAGATCTAGGGCAAAAGCCTTTTGACACATGGCCCTTTACGAAGAAATTGAATAAAGGTGTAATCTGTTAGAGGTGTTATGACCCAGTGCTACTTGCAAAGGATATTTCTGTTTCTTTTCTTTTCTGATTTATGTGCCTGAATGAATGATCTCTCACTGCAGAGAATTTTTATCAGAACTGTAAAACTGGGAAAGCCAGTGGCATTTACTTGGCAGCACAGCCCTTGTTCATGAGCCCTAGCGCAGCTACGAGGCTTGTGACAAAAAAACAAATGTTTCCCAGTGACCTCCTCTCCCTGCCCATGCCTAAAGACGTCGCCTGTGCAGCCAGTGACAGGTAAGCAACTGCTCAAAAGAGAGCAGCCAGCAGAGCAGGTGAAAGGCAGGAACGCAGATAACAATGCTGAGCTGTGAATTAAATGCTTTGGAAGGGAAAGAATGGAGGAGAAGGGAGAGCAAGGCAGGCCAACATCCTGATGCTCAGCCTTGGAAGCAAACTGAGGCCACTTGACAGCCTCACACAGCATTTGCCTGCTCTCACGTAACAACTGATGGAACGATGGGAAAACGATGGGCTGATGGAACGATAAGGGAAAAAAAATAAAGTAGCTCTGAAATAATATTTCCCGAAACATATAAAGCTTTTCTCAAAGGAGTATTTTACCATCCTTGCCAGAAAGATAACAGGCAAAGAATTGATTGAGAACAGCCCTGAGGAGATGGACTTGGAGGGGTTGGTTGACTCAAGAAACTCACAGTGCTACAGCCCAGAAAGGCAATGGGATGCTGGGCTGCATCCTCCCAGAGAAGGCTCCAGGGAGACCTTAGAGCCCCTGCCAGCACCTAAAGAGGCTCCAAGAGAGCTGGAGGACTTTGGATAAAGACATGTATAGATAGGACAAGGGGGAATGGCTTCAAATGACAGAGGGCTATGACGTTAAATGACATTAGATATCAGGAAGAAATTCTTCCCTGTGAGGGTGGTGAGTCCCTAGCACAGGTTGCCCAATCTCTGGGAGTGTCCCAGGCCAGGTTGGACGGGGCTTGGAGCAACCTCGGCTAGTGGAAGGTGGCCCTGCCCATGACAGGGGGTGGAACAAGATGGTCTTTATGGCCCCTTTCAACCCAAACCATTCTGTGATTCTGTGATAACAGAGGGAGATTAAAAAGGTGGAAAAAGACAGAGTTTTGAAATCAAATTCACAACACAAAAACTGCAACATCTCTGACTCTCCCCATTAACTTTTACAGAGCGAGCTTGAAACTAGTCAAGCTGGTGAGCAGGGAAGAACTTTTAAATACAAAATAGAGAAATCCTGTTCAACACAGGATTCCACTGATATCACCCAGTCTCTAGACAGCCCTATTTTTAGCTGCAAAATAATTTGTATACCAGCCATCTCCTTCCTCTTCAAGAAAATTTTCTAATTACAGATAGATGCCACGAGACAATATTTGAATTTAGTTTAATTTATAAATTACCTTGAAGCAGGTTTGTGTCTGCTGAATTTAAAACATTATCTAAAGTTTCATGTTTTATCCAAGCTGTCAAGTGAGCAATTCCCCTGCCTTGAAATATATATAATGCAAAGTGCTTGTGCTGAAGTGAAGGAAAAAAACTCCTGAAAATCTCCATCCTCAAGAAAAAAACCAAACTGGTGATACTGTCATCCCAGGAAATTGTGAGAAATTACTGATCCAAATTGTATCCAGCACCAAGCATAAGGGTTGGGTAGCATTGATTTAACCATTCTGGAACCTGGATAACACTGTTTGTGGCGTTGTACAATGTACAGGGAGAACCAGCTTCTCCCTGAGAGAGCTCAGTCCCTTCACAGACAATGCCAGCCAAGGGTGAGCGAGGAGGAACTTTATTATCTCGGCTTTGCAGAGGCAGCCCGAGCCCAGAGCTGACTGCACTCCTGCAGCCTTGGCCAAAAGAGGAACCCATGTGTCTCAATCTGAGTTTAACACTTTACCCAGAGATCAAGCCTCTCTCATCCTGGGGACTCTTCCCTGCAAATCCGGGCTGTCTGCGCCCATGTGTAACATCTTTATTTTTCCTCCTCCCATCTGCAGCCTTCAAACATTTCTATATTTTGCGTTTGTTGTTAGCATTTTTAAATGAAGTGTCTGAAACCTTTTGTTTTGCCAGGGGATGAGGGTCAGCACAGGAAACACAGACGCAAACTTTAAAAATAAGTGTATAAATTTACTATAGTGCAAAGCAGCAAAGAACTACAAAAGAAGCAAAGAGCTATAAAAGGATAAGCTTAACAATGAACCTAATTATTACTACAGAGTGTCTACAGTGATTAAGAAGGATACATCACCAGTTACCCTGTTAATGCATCACCATCATCCACACCTGCACCTCAGCTGGGGAGCCCAAATCGCAGCAAAGGGTTGGAGAACCACTCCAGGAACTGGGAAATCCTACACAGTGTGTTCACTCGGAGGTGAGTTCTCAGTCTTTGTTCTGAAGGGGTCCAGCTTTTATGTTGTTAAACAAACTAGCTCACATGAGTTATTTAGTGCAGAAAATATCTGGCTTTCTCCTCTCATTGGGTTTCACCCAAAGCCTGGCCAGGGCTCAGAGGAAAATCAAGGGAGTCAATTTGGACCATCTATTGTCAAATAAAGCCAGATGTCTACTTCCATAGCCTTGGGCAGCGTCTAAACACAGAAAGAGACATACGTTCATATCTCATTGATGAACAGGTACTAATCCTCACTAATAAGCAGATACCAATACATATTACTAACCAGCACACAGGTGTAGTCTTCCCATGTCATGTATTTTACTAAGGATTACACAGAATTTTGGCTAACAAGCAGATATGTGGCTAAATATGATACGAGGTTGGACATTTAGAGGTCAGCTCTGACTCAGGGCATGTTGTTCAGTCCTCAGCACTTCACCCTTTCAGAACAACAGACAAGGCAACAGGACTTGGGGAACACATGGCTGAGGCCACGCTCTCTGCTGGAACTTTGGTTAATCCCACTGACAGTCATTTCTGCCAGTACAGACATACCGCTGAAAAATCCCAAAAGCAACCTATAAAAAAATTACTGTAGAACTACTTAAAGACTCCAGCTTTCGCTCTGTGTGCCGTGGGGTCACACCAACATAAGGGTTGACATGAATGATTTAGTGGCTGACCATGAATGAGACAAGCTGTCTTCAAAAAACATAGGAATCGGGGGTTTTATGAAACCTTGAGAGGTAAATAAGCATTTCCTATGGGGGTATCATGAAACATTAATTCCTAATGTAAATGAACTTAAAAAAGAAAACTAAAATTCCTTATAAAGAGAAAAAAATTAAAAATATTGCTGCAAATGTTCATAACTTTGTGATCATCTGCAAATTTTACAATCTCGAAGTCTTTAAAAATCTACTAGGTCTTCAGGAGCACTTTTATTACAATAGAAATGAAGGCACAGTGCTGACAACGTCTGACACAGTAAATCCATGGCAGAACTGACTAAATATCAAAATCCCCTGATTCCTATTGCAAATATTACTCCACATTACCAACATTATCCCCTACCTTACATATGCACTTTTACTACCAAGTCTTAGTCATAAAGTAACTCTATTTCATCTCTATAAACCAAGAATGAATAACCTTTTCTGTTATTTTAACTTTGTGGGATATTTCCTATTTCCTGGAGGTAGGAGGCAAATCCTTGTCTTTGGCATAAGAATTCGTTGTTCCTGCCCTCAGTTTTTCACTTAACAGTGCTCACCAACATTGTTTTGCACTCTGAAGCTCTGAGCAGCACCCATTTCACAGGGTTCCTCATAATTTCTTTTGTAAGATGCTCACATACTGTGCTTTAAAGTGCTAGAAAGCACTTGATGGGCTTTAAAAAAATCTCTTTGCTACAAATTCTGCATGTTCGAGAGGGCTTGCCTGTGTAACAGATTACATTATGGCTGATGCACGAGGGAATGAACTGTTACCTTTCAAAGGTTATCATTTATGTACTCTTGTAATAAAACATAACCGTAGCACACAAACTCATTGCAAACGATGCAAAACATACAGATCAAATAGAAATAAATATTCTTTCCAATCAATGCCCATTCATATTTCAGATGAGGGAAACTCTCAGATATTCCAAGTTCAGTCTGACTGGCCTCAAAAATGCATTATTGAGATGAGACTGGGGGAGTCTCATGTGAGGGAGCAGCAGCATTCCCTCAAATCCAAGTTTTCTCAGCACACAGGAAGATGGTTGCTGTTATCTACAGTAGGTGAGAAAAAATAAGAGGGGAGAGGATGGAGTAACTCAGGTATACAAACTCAAAAGCTATTGGATAGAACTTGGGATAAGCAACAAGAGCAAGTCTTTGCTCTTGGCAGTGTTGGACACCCAGAACAGCTCTTCACAAATCTGGGCACCCATTGCTACCAACGGTGCTTTTTGCTCATGAGGACTCGCTTTTGTGAGTGCGGGGAACAGGGCTGGCTCCTCTTTGTGGTGTGCCCTCACATCTCTGCAACTCACCTGCAAGGGTTTCTGGGTCAGAGATGTTTCTCCACGCTGGTGGCCCCTGCTTTGACATTTAGAATGGCCCTAGCTCTTGGTCCCATTGTGTGGTGCTCAGCTAAAATGAGAACGGGAACTCCTGGACTGCAGCTCTACATCCCGCTGCCCCACGACCACCTGGACCTGCAGAGCAGTGGTCACTACAGTCAGGTGGAAGGGGGCAATGACGCGTTGCCCAGACAATCACACCAACTACTCCCTTCTGACCTGAACAGATTGCAAAGAGTGCCTTATTTCTCCCTTGATTATCAGTCCTTTAGACAAATTTACTAATCCCCCCAAAAGCCACTGGAGCAATGAATGCTGCTGCTATCCTCAGTACAGCCAGGCAAGGTCGGGGGCTTATTTTTCTCTCCAGCCTGAAGGCAAAAGCAATACATTGATAAAGAAAACAAATTATTATAATGACTCCCATAGACATCAGTGGCAGAGGAAGATTTAAAAAATGAAGTGGCCTGTTTGCTGCTTGGCATTCTCTCATTATTCCACCGCCTAAATTTTTTTTTAAATTAGTATTCTGATTAAATAAAAATTCCTAGTGCATAGTCTTAACACTGCTGATTTTAGATGTGAGTGCTGATACTTCAGTGTGTTAGGCCCATAAATGCAAATGGAAGCAATCACACAAACATGGGAGCTGTGTGAAAATAGAGCTGAAAGGTTTTTAATCCAAACAAACCCAGTCATTTGATTAAAGTTCTTGAGTAATTTGCCCTTTGCGATGTTTGGGGGAAGTCTACTGATATACAGGCTATAAATTCTCTTTCCTTTTGGGTACCATCTATTTCTGTACTTGCAATACAGTGGAAATATTTCCAAGCTCCCCGTGGCCTCGCCGGCTGCACTCAAGCCGACTTCATTTGGGGAGCGCTAGAGCCAGCTTAGCCCAGAGCTGTGCCCAGCCTGTTTCTGCTGGCTCCACAGCAGCCTGCCACGCTGGGGCAGCTGGAGAGGCTGCACTGCTGTTCTGGCACCATTTCCTCAGCAGCCACAGTAGCTGCACTTCAGCTCCAATCTCTGAGTGAGAAGCAAAACACCCCCTGTGTGTGTAGAACACACGAGCTGCTCTTCTGTGTGTCTGCATATCCCACAGACACTTCAAGCTGGAAGAGCATTCCTACTCGTACCCACCCACTGGCTTTAGCTAAAGCCATGTCTGAGGTAACTGCTCTTGTAATTTCTGTCCTGAGAATTTTGGATCTAACTCAGCTCCCCCAAGTTCCTATTGATCAGTACATCCTGCCGGTCCAAAACACTCAGCCAAACGAAGAAAACACAATAAATTCTTCCAAATCATCATTCAGTGCAAGGTGTCAGAGGTTTGAACTGCATCTTGTGGTCATACACATTGACACATTACCATAGGAAAATGTCACACAGTGCAATATGGTCCTAAATCACTTGGAGCCTGGATATTAAGATTACCTTTTTTTTTTCCTTACAGCAAGTGCACCAAGAACCACAGGCTTATAATAGAGCGGGTTGTGCAAAACCACAACCTATTCTAAGTCAGTAACAACTTAAAATAGAGAGAGCTCAGATTTACCATGGGAAACAGATTCAAACAAATTCTGAACAAGACTCCACAATATCTCTGTAGGGCCAGGGCTTCTCCTAAGTCTTGCTTTCAGTGTGGTAACTTCCAGCAGCCTGGAGTTAAAACAAACACTGCAAGGTCCTTTCCCACAGCCAGGGAAACATATGCATCTTTTCCACCTTCATGTGCAAAGTACAGGTTTGTGTTCTGCTCTGTTGCAAAGCCTCCCTGCCCACAGCAGGAGTGGGGCAAGCTTTGTCTCCCCATCAGAAATCCAGCCTGCTGCCACCTAAAAATGCTGCATCACTTTGGGGAAACACCACTTCCACCTCCTTCCACACCCACTAACAGCAACAAGCTCAGAGCCAGCATCTGAGAGAAGTAATTCTCAACGAGATCAAGTCTGGATGAAAGAAATCTGTGGGTTTTCTAGGTTTTTTTTTGGCATAGCTGTCAAGTTGCAATAAAAAACAGGAGTTTTTATGGCTCTGTGTAGGACACGAAGCCTACCTTCTGTCAAAAGAAAATTAGCAGGGATCACTTGCTAAAAGCAAACTTCTTCTGTATCAACAAACCTAGAAGATAGACACCAAACACTTAAAAGAATAGTTACATAGGTATCTGAATTAGCAGTGCTTATTTTTTTGCTTCTCTTTTTCTGGTTTTGTTTTCCATTTTGGTTGTTGTTGGGGAAAATTTGTTATGTAATTCAGGTGGCATTTGAAATATCATTCAGAGATGAAATTCAGATCTTTTTGTCTGCTTAGTAATACTTTTCTGTAATTTAAAGTGTGTGTGTGTGTGTGTGTGTGTGATTTCCATGACAATGTGTTGTGCCTACATTTAACACACCTGAGTGCCACAGTGAATATATTCTGGAGTTCACAGGGAACGTTCCACGTATTGGAGCTGAGGTCTGAAGCTCATGACTGTTCCTCCCATAACAAGACTCACCAAGACAATCCGCTTTCTGAGCTGCTTTGGAAACCAGACCCAGGAGTTCTCACACAACTTCCCCTGTCCCTTTGTAAAAAAATCTCACAATGCACATGGTTAGTTTGTTTGGGTTTTTTGCAGTGGCATTAAAGAATCTGTTTGTTCCCATCTGAGTTCCCTCACAGCATCCTCATATGGCCCCAAAGAACGAACTGAGTGCAACATTCACTGTCACACTCCCTGCCCCTTAGAAAGAGGCACCATTTCCTACCCACCTCACAGCTCTAGCAAGTCAGGAATTATTAGTGTTTGATGATCTTTTGTTTCAAGACCTCAATCTCTTATACTTTGAAATTGAAATTCCTTTGCCTGCAAGACCCCCAGAATCTGACAGCTGACTTCATGAACTTTCCTAAACTGCAACAGCAAAGAGCAAATCTATCCGCTCTGTGTCTTACAGTAACAGCATTTGCTAGGGGAGGGATAAAGAAATAAAAAAAAGAGCAAGCAGCACTGGCAATGTCTACTGAAACTACCATCCTCACTTCTTTTTTTATTCCTCCATTAGTTGAATTAAATCTTATTTATTTACAGACTCTACTGAACAGATCTGTTGAAGTACTGGTATATCTTTCTTGGATTCAGCAATTCCAGATGTCAGAAAGATTAGAGAAGAAAAGCACTTTAGCAGCTGAATTCCCATAGTCTTATCAATTGTGGGACCTTTTCTTTTTTCTTTCAGAGAAGAAAAAAAAAAAGTCTGGCTTTGTTCTGCTTTCTCTTCTTTGCACCATCTCTACTCAGCCCAAGCTGTCCTAATCCACTCCCGGGGTGGGGGGAGGAAGAGTAAGCTGGCAAGGAGAAGTAAATATTCCTTGAATTATAAGATCTTGATGCAATGAAGAGTTGTACCAACAGAGATCATTCTGTTCTACGTTCTATCTTCTACGTTCAAAATTCATCTGCTTCTTTCCATTTGCGGCACAGAGTAAGAACAGGCATTTCTGGACACAAACCCATCTTGAACAGTCAAATCTTTTCTCTCATGACATGCAGTAGTGCTCACTGAACCACAGAACTGGAAGCAGCTCTTTGGGAGTGGTAACTGTACTACTCGAAGACCAAAGGCTGTGGTATTTCCAGAGGCCCTAATGACAAACAGGGGTCTGTTTCTGTGGCCACATACCTTCTGAGCAGCAGTACCTTCCTCTTTCCCCTTAAAGTGAGTTGCAGCATCGCATTCTCACATTAATATCCCCTCAGAAAGACTGTCTCCTTGCATGCCAGCAATGATGGAACCTTCCTCCATCCAGCAAAATAACAGAGCAATAAGGACATCACAGTTTTTCAGCTGGAGAAAACATTAGCTCAAGAGAATGCCCAAGCCATGAGATTCTCTGGTGATTTTCTTTCCCCTAAAGGGTTCAGCAGTACTTTAACTCTTAAAGTGATTTAAAAAAAAAAATTAGCTTTTAGTTCAGTGATTGATACCTTTGAAATATTTACCCTAAATTAAATAGAGAGACATACCCATGCAAGATTGGCCTTACAAGTCATTAAGGAAGGATTCAGGCATTCAGAGGACTTAATATTTGAAGGAAGAGGCAGTTATTCAGTTTTCAAGACTAATAAGTTTAAGACACAAATAGAAACACGTGTTGGAAATCAGAGAAAAAGCTGGTAAGTCCAGAAACCACAAGCATCAATGCACAATAAACAGAGCAAGACAAGATATTATGTAAAACCACAGATTTCTATTATTAGCCTAATCTCAACCATCCTGTCCCATTCAGAGCATCTCTGAAAAGAGTTACTTTTAGCAACAACAAAGGCAAGAGGCAACCCTTGATCTAAGCCTAAAGCTTGCTAGGCAGCCTTCTTAGCTGCAGTGCCATACACGAGACCTGCTCCTGCATCTGGCACTTACTGGTCTCCTGTTCAGGGAAATCAAGGAGAAGGTGGTGCTGTGCAACAGACAGCAACAAATAAGAATGTAGGCACTTCTTCTGGACTGGACCTGGAGCCCATCCCTTTCAATAGGATGGCTCTTACAGCCCTCTGCACTAAATACTTCGGGAGAAGCAGCAAAATCTGTATTAGGCAGGTAGCAGATAATCCTCCCTCAGAGTGGATCTCTTCTAAGTTCTCAGTAGAACCAGAGAAAAACCCCTGAAGAGTGGAGTTTAAAATCTTCAGGGTTATGCTTTTCAAAAAGCTAATACGTTGAAAATAAATTTTTAAAAAATGGTTTATTAAAAAATCAGATTGTCTTGGGGGGAGGGAGGAGGGAAATGGAAAATACATTTCCTCTCTACTGATTGATGAGATCTACTGCTGAGGGTAGGGCAGAAAACACGACTGAAATTTGTTTCCTTTAGTGCTAGTATTTGTGTGTGCTGCTGTGCTACATGAAGTCTAAACATATCAAAGATGTTTGAATCACTGAAGTCATACTTCGAGCCACTAAGAACTGTTGCACATCAAGCACAGAAGCACAATGAACCAACCCATTCATAAGTAGAAATATTTTCCCTCTCACACAGACACAATCCAAATGCAGCAAGACACTTAACTGTAACCTAATCTTATCAATTCTATGTGCAAAACCAATTTTAGGGGTGATTGGAAAATATGCAGAAGAAATAACAACAGGGTATTACTGGCACCCTCTGGGATTTAAAAACCAGATTCAGTGGTATTAAATAAAGTACTGGGACTACATTTGCTAAATCAAATAATATTGGACTAATAAGGACACCTGGAAACAGCTGGTATCAAACAACACTTAGTTTGGGTTCCCTTCATGACCACAAGGCGTGGCTGAACCAAGGGCACTGCTCCTTGCAGTAGAGATGCCAAGCACTGTGGACCCTGTTTCTGGAGGGCTTTACAAAGGAAGCAGAATTACCATCAAAGTAATATTAGCAAAAGTCAACTGAGCTAATAACAGAATTGACTTTTATGCAACGGGATCTAAGAAGAAATGGATAATCTTTAAAAGCAACTAAATCTAAGACAAGAAACTTAATATGCTTTGTTGTTGCTATACTGAAATTTACAGTCTGAAATTTATCCCTTTTCCACACAAGATTAAAAATAGGCACCTTTTAATAGCCTGAAATTTCACAAGTTTGATTGCCCCGGAGTCCCAGGCTGCTCCTTGACAACTTCTCCATTAGTGTTTGTAAGAGTCTCCTCTTTTCTGCACAGAAAGAACCAGATCTCCAGGTATGAGAGCAGCCTTGTTTTCTAAGAGCATTAAACTCCCACAGATCACTTAATCCTGTCAGCAGTAACACTGGAGAGCACACAGAGAACTATTCTGCATGCTCTTTTTATGTGATCTCTCCTGGCATCAAAACTGATTTAGTGCAGAGGGTAAAAAAGCACAAACCCACAGGCAAAAGGAGAAGTCCTGTTCTGCAATGCACTAACAGTTCATGTGCTACTTGAAGAAGATTCATTTACCTTGATTTTTTTACTTTACATTGTTTAGAGTTGTCAAACAGGCTGCAGTGTACTCTACCAAGACTCATTTCAAAAAATCAACAGCTGCTTAAAGTGATTAAAAAAAAAAGAAAAAAAAACATTAGAAACCCCCACATAACTGTTGCTTCCCTGTTAGGAAAGCAGATAACGGTGTTTCACAAGATTACTTTATCCCATATGCCCAGCCTTGTCAGACTCATAATCCCCTCTTTGTTAGGTACAGGATAACATCTGCTCACGTTGCCCAATTCCAAGCCAGCGCCAGGAGGTTGGAGCTCCTCTCCTGCCACCTTCAAAGGCTGATGAACAGCACGAGCAGGTGCAGCTCCTACAGGCTTTGCTTGATGCCTTTCCTCCTGCTCCTACAGGCTTTGCTTGATGCCTTTCCCCTCACCTGCAACTCACCTTCCACCTTCTCCCCAGACACTTGTGTTAAAAGGCTCCAATATCAACACATCAGAGGCAACTGAGTTGAAGATCAAATATCTTTCCCGTTCTCAGCTTCGCTCAGTTATTTCAGTCTTGCCTGTGTGTGCTGGTGTTCTGAATGCTCTGCACTTTGCTGGCACTGTGGGCTCTGCAGCACCAAAATAAAAGAGGGAGCAAAGGAAAGAGTTTGCCCTCTCTGAACAACCTGGTCCCAATAACACAATAAAGAACAGAAGGAAGGGATTCTTAAGGCCTGCAACATGCAGCTTTCATTGACAAGACGTGCCAATGAAGGAACTTAAGAGATTTAACAATTCTCATATCATGTGAATTATACCTGTATACACCCCATTCACCTTTGCAAGGAGAGGCACCGTAACTGAACAGCCTAGAGACACGGGCTGGATCAAACCTCTATGTCAGCAAACACAGAGTCGTTTAAGTGAAATTTAATGAAAAATACGAGCCTCGAGCTAAAGAGAGGAACCTGTTATCATCTGAAACAGGCAGGATGGTAGGAGTTAAAATGCAATGAGGGAGAGATCTTCTGGTTACTGTTTGTTTTCAATATAACAGGAAACAAAGAAGTGCAAGAACAGCTTCAAACAAGTTGTGTGAAAAGAAGAAAAAAATCAAGAAGAGATAATGTAACTTCTTTTCTGTGGAAAAACAGGCCAATAAAAAAGACTTTTGAGGTGAAGAGTTGCACGATAAAATCCCAGGGGAGCAGTCTTTCATTTGGGCTTTGCAGCAAAGTACTGCAGTCTAGGCAGTTGACTCCATTAGCAAGTCTTGCCCCAAACTAAGCAGCTTGCAAAACTCTGAGTTTCTGCCTAGTTAAAAGGACTCACAATAAAGAAAATGAGGTGCCAGAGTTAAAAAACAAAACGGGGCAGTTCAAGCATGAAAAGCTTGAAAAGGCAAATATTGATACCACTGACAGAAAAAAAGAAAGTAACCTGAGATCACATCAGCTGTTTTGCGGCCTCACAACCTGCAGTGCCAGCCCCTCTGTCCACACGCCGGTGTCTGCAGCCTTGGCTGTGCACACAGGACCTGTCAACTTTAACTCTTCACACTTTACCCTTACATTAACTTCAACATCTCCACAGATGTAGGATTACAGAAAAAAAGATTGTAATTCAGAGTTCTGATTACTTCAATAATGTATGTATTGAGTTTAGTGGTGGTGTAATTCTTCGTAGTATTGGGACCCAATATTAAAATCTCTTCAGGAAAGAAACAATTCCTTCCTGTGTTTTTATACCAGAGCCCTGGTCTTTATTGCAGCTTTTATGAACCACTATAATTCAAAATTCAACTTCCCTAGACTGTAGAATTCTTTTTCTTATTTCATCTTTGCATTTCACTTCCCATGCCCAGCACAATCTACAATGAATACGAAAGACACGTTTGCCAAAAGAAAGGAAAACAAAAAAAGCACCCTTGTCTGCAGCAGCTACCATTTCTGTCTGGATTGCCATTGATCCAGTGATATTTTTTCACACCCATCCCTCCAGATTTATTCCTGAAAAAGCGATAACCAGTCAGAAGAGTTATCACCTTGTCTCCTTGTGGAAATGCATTGCCACCTGAGCCACAACTCATACAGCAAATATCAAGGCCAGCAGTGGAATATCTATGAAACCAAGAGGTGGGAGCATTTCACCTAATGATGAAACAAAATCCACAGCAAAATCCCATTATGTGTTTCTTGCTGAGACAGAATTTTTCCTAATAATTTTTCTCCAAAAGCAATTGGAGTCCACGTTGCTCACACCTGCATAAGGAAACAAGTCAGACAAAACCTCCTCTTTCCTCCCGGTGTTACTCATCCCAACCTGCATTATGAACAACACGTCTCAGGAATCAGCAATGTGCTACGTGTCGAACATTTGTATCAAAAATGGAAATAGCTAAACCAAAATCAAAGCAAAGTGCTATGTTTTTGATGTAGTTCCATACATTTGTTATGCTGCGACGGCTAAGGCTCCTAGACCCGGCTGATGTCAAGGGACTGGGGAAATCCTCTTTGAGACTTTGTGAAAGGAACAATTAAATGCCTGTAGATATGGCCACAAATGCTTGAGTGATGCCACATGTTTTCAAGCTATTTAGTTGCCTGATTTGTTCCTACTGTGTTTCTGGAGAAGGCCTAAAGAAAATAACTGAGACCAGGATCCAGAGATGAGATCAAGTGAGCTCTTCCAAGCTAGATGGTTGATCACTGTGCCAAACTGGCGTACCTGAGCAAGACAATTGCCTCATCGTTCTTTCCTTCTCTGCCCAAAAAGAGCAACACCACATGCTGTCTGTGGAAAGAAATGTCACTATCTGACTACTAGATACCCAGTTTTGGATATGATTTTTGACAAAGAGCTAAGTCTTTAAACATATTAAACTTGTGACTACATCATAGCTGACCTAAGACCTACAGAATAGGACCAAAACATCTGCCAGTTCATTTTTGTCACAGCACAAGGGAACATTTCACTGGGCAGAAGGAATTTGAAGCTCAGGAACCTGTAAACTCTTCAAAGGCAGAAAAACTGCTGTCACACAGCATTATGAGTGTAGGAAAAAAACAAAGACAAAACCCATGCAAACCAACAAAAAACCCCCAGACAGCTGTGTAGGCTTTTCCAGGGGAAAAAAATAATAATTCACACAAGTGGCATAATTGCGTATAATATGGAACCACAGGAAATAACTACTTTACCACGTTCATCCATTCAGAAAGGAGAAAATGGAAGTCACTCAAGCTAATCCCTTTTAGACTTGCACAGAGTGCCTCCTGGTACGGCAGCTCTGGCTCTGTACTGCCAGCTGCGAGGGCTGCCCAACCAGCTCCTTGAGGGCCGGGTTTAATTTGGACACGTGGAGCCTGTGCACACCAGTACAAATGAAAAATGCCCTGCCCTCCCCACACAGTGCTGCAGTCAGCATTCAGAAGGCTGAAAATATTTTGCTTCCAATGTGAGAATGGCTTGTGTTTCCTCAGAAAGGAACACCATGGGGTGTGTAACATAATGAATGGTTTAGTTCAAGTTGATTAGGCTCCCCTGTTCATCCCGAAAAATAACACCAGAATAGTGGGGAAACTCAAGCATATGAGCTACACAGCAAAACAGGAAGAAAAGTAAGAGTGCATGAAAAACAAATAGATATTGTGGAGCTTTTAAACCACTGAAAACCTACATAAATATTTTAAGGGTGGTAATGTATAATATATTATTTAATTTTTGGTTTGGTTTGCTTGGACTTGGAGTAACAACAAGAGTAACCGAGGCTTCCCCACCAGAATCACATGTAATAAAATCACAGTGTTTGATGGCATAGGTTTGCAGAAAGAGTAACTAATTCTGAGCAATATTTGCATTGCTATAACTGGTTTTATATAACATAAAGCCAAGTTCCTTCACAATCAATGCATTAACTCAATTTCCCTCAAGTACCTTATCAAAAAGATGCAGACAGTTTTAAGAAGTCCAAAGCACCTTGTTTTGATCTGATTGAAGGGAGTACTTCTACTATTCATTTTGAAAAGACCTTGTACTGAGGGTAATGCACAGTAAACCTTAAAAGTCAAAATGAAAATGCTCAGACTCAACAAAATCTATCAAAGGATCCCTGGGAGAGGTGGGAGAAGGGTTGCAGGGTGGAAGTGTCGTTCTCCTAGTTTGGTTTTGTTGAGTGGGCTTAAGGTTCAGTTTGGGGTTTTTTTTATACAACTTCAGGAATTTTTTGTTTCACTCCAACACAGAACTGAGCCAATTTTGAAGTGTAGAAACCCTTCACACACAGAACTTCCTCTACCACACAGAGCTCCCTGTGCAGCGTCACATCACAGCACTTCATAGGTTGGGATCCCACCAGAGCACCCAGTGAATGGATTCGATGGATCCAGTAAGTGGAGTAGGGTTTGGTGCTTCATAATCCTTCCCAGATAATCGATACACACCTGCTTCTGACACAACTACTTTGTCACAGGCTCTGCAACTGCTTTTGCACCAGAGCAACGTTACCTACAAATGCATAACTCACTGAAGCGTTTCTGCAGCTCAGGCGTAGCTTGTTAGGAGCGTGTTGATCCTGGCCCTCAGTCTACAGAAATCCTGCCAGTAGCTGTAGCTTTCTCCATGAGTTTCATACATTCCAAGCCAAAAATCGCTGAGCGATGCTGCCAGGAACTCGGGCAGTATCAGTTTGAAGGTCTAGATTGCCAAGGGTTTTATTTTTTTTTATTGCAATTTTAAAAGGGAAATTTATTATCTAGTATTTTTAAGCCAGGGCTTTTATTCTTGTTTGTTTGTTTTTTGAAACAGAATTATTGTGGAGGAAAATAGCATCTGCAAAAGAAGTTAAATAAATAATAAATTGAGTTTACGTGGTACTGCGACTTATAATAAAATTTAAAACGTGCTCCTGACATGAGAGTGCTTGGCATGCCAGAGCAGACACAGGCTTTCTCAATAATGATTAGTCTGCTCTGATAAAAACAACTCCTTGACACATAGAAAGAATGAATTCAGGAAAACAGCTAAGGGAAATAATAACCTTTAAGTTATGTACCCACAAGAGAAGTTAGGAGGAAAATAATACACCAGCTCCCAGATAGCTGAGAAACAACAATATGATTGTATTGCAGATCGCTGGCAACGCTTCTAAGGGAGGGTCACTTGGGCAATAGCTGTGTCAATTTACTGCAAGAGTTAAAAAGAACATAGCTAATCATAGCTAATACATCATCAAAATCCTGCAACATTGACATGGAAGAGAAGATCAGCATCCCTCCCTTGATTTCATTTTTTTGGGGGGAGTCCCTTGAGAGGTTCAGTGCATTTATCACTTAGAAGAGGATTTCACTTCTAATTTTCTAACTCTAGAAGTGCAGATTTGTAAAAGCTGTGACTGTTCTTCCTTAGCCAGCTGATCTGCTGCATATTTCAGATGGAAACTTGGACTTGGCTATAACTTTGAGCCCTTTAAATGCTGTGGCACTCAAATGCTAGTTCGTACTGCCTGTTCTGAAAGCAAAACTGCTTCACAGATGAGGAGATAGATCCCCCAGAATCTGGATTCTTCTGATCTTTACTAATACACACTGAAAGGTGACCGATTTTCTGGTTTGTGGAAAGGCCCAGACAGTCCACGCACACCAAGCAACAGCTTTCAGCAGTAAGTTATCCCATGTACCAAATGAGCCACCTCCTTCACCCACCTACTGCTTCCTACCCAGAACAAGGGACATTTTCACCTTCTTTGCACACCTAATCTCTTCCCCCATGGCCACATCCAAGAATAAAGCAGCATTTCAAGTGCCACCTAGTGCAAGGAGCGTCTTTCCAAGCATGGATTCATTCCATTAGGGACATAAGCAAGCTGGGGCTCCTGGTGGTTATTCTAACACATTTTACTTAGCAAGTGGCTGCCTCAGGACCACCTGGTTAGTTACCACGGGTCACAGAAGTGAGAAATGCCTATCACCCTCATGTCTGAATTTAGACAATAGCACCTTGAATTAAGAGGATACTGAAGTTATCAGAGAATCATAACATAACTCAGACTGCAGGAGACCCTCAAGATGTCCTTATGATCCCATCTCCTGCCCAAAGCAGGGATAACTTCACTGTTGGATAAAACTGCTCTGCTTTGTTTCAGATAAGTTTTGAATTTTCTAAGGATAATTTATGAGTGTACTGCATGCCCTAATAAAGTACAAAACTGTGTATAAACAGCCAAGGGATTTTAGCTCGGATTTAGAGGTCAGAAAGTCTTTTTATGTAGCTGTTTTGACTAAAAGACCTGACACTATCCCATACTTTATTTTAGGTGTCTATTCTGCTTACAGTGATTAACAAAACGTGGAAAGGGAAATTGCATCCTATCTTGAGCTTCCAAAGCTGTGCACATCTCTAATAACCTTATTTCATCAGGTTTTCTCTATTTAGCTTTAGAAATTAAAGATTTGCTACTATTGCCTATGTCAGAGATATCTGTTTTCTTTTTGCAACTAATGAACAATTGGGTAAATCTGCTGGGATTGGTTTCTGGTAGTATTTTTCTTTAGAAAATATTTTGTAGACAAAACCCACAAAACTTCTGCCATGCCTTGAGTCTCTTTCCTAGAAAATGGAAGAACATCCTATTGAAGCTGCATAGAAATGATCCTATTATATGTGAACCGTTTAGAGCACAGTGGCTTCCTAACAATTAGAGCTTTATGTGTTTTGTTCACAGCTTATATAAAAATTCTCAATAGACTATTTGCCCTCTCCTTCTCCCACAAAGTTTGAAAAGACATCAGGAAAGATTCTTTATGACATCTAATTTATTCTCTTGAAATTACCTGCAATTCCTTAGTAAAAGAGATATTTTCAAATGAATTATCTCTCTGGCAATTACAAACCCTCTCATCACGTTCTGGCTCTGCAAGAGCACCAACACGACAACTTCTCCTGGTTAGGAAAAAAGGCAATGTGTTTTTTTTTCCTATGGCAGTTTGATTTTGTTTCTAAATTCACAAGTCAGCCCTTGTAAACTGTATTCAGAACTCAGGTAGAAACACTTCGTTTTACAGTCCTCTGTAATATACCTCTGAAGAGCATGGGAGCATGGAAATAGGGAGATGGTGGTGATGTCTCTCCCATAAAGCAGCTAATTACATGATCATCTTGAACTCTCTGAAGTCAATTACTGTAATTACTGCAACTATTGCGTTGTCATATTTCATTTGGAGCAAAATGGTAGCATGAGAGAAAACTGCCAAACATGCTGCTCCAGACTTTGCCCACTTTATAGAAATGTGTCTAAAATGAAAGCTTCGCTCAGCCCTATAAAGTGTTACAGTGCTCCCTGCTAATGGAAACCCCTGGGAAACGTACGGAGATGAAACAGAGCAAGAAGGTTCAACTGCAGTATTTCAAACACAGCCCCAGCAGTCCCGAGACCTGTCCAGGAGGCAGCCTGAGGACCCATTTCCTTTTCCAACCAAGCTCCGCCGTACCAAACAGAACAGCTCTTCAGTGTCACGTCCCACCTTCCATTCCACAGCTTCTGGTAGAAGCCCTGCCCAAACAGGAGACATTCAGCCCTGGCTCTGAGCAACCAGCCATCCCCAAAACACAGAATTGCACTGGATGAAAACTTTTCCACCCTCAAGAGGTTTTCAGGAGTTTGCTTGGCTTAAACCATAGGCTTGAATAACGAAAGCATTATAATACAAGGTTAACCTCAGCTTCATCCTGATGGAACTATTTATCTGTCATACAAAGATAGGTATATTCTCTGTGGACAGCTTTTTCTAAGGGCACATACACAAGCTATTTTCTCACTACAGCGAGGATGTCTAAATAAATCTCTTACAGGCAAGTAATAGGAAATATTTCAGCTTCAGATGACTACACTCAACTATTTCCCAACCTTCAGCAAAGCCAGTGAATGTCTCCAAGTATTAGCACTTCTAAAAGAACAAAGAGAGAGACGTTTACAAAACACAGTGGTAACAACCTCTGCATTAGCCCTCCGTTCTACCTTCAAACACAAACTCTTCCAATACTCATTACCACACAATATGTGCCACACCCTGTATTGTCATTCTGTGTTTTGCCTCCTTCAAACAGGCTACAGCTGGGGATACAGGCAGTAATCTTTCCATGCTTTAAGATGCCATAACTATTTAAGCCTCTCTCCTGTAACTGCCTACCTCAGGAAAGGCTGAGCAGACTCTCTGAGGAGCAATAGGGAAGCAGAGAGAGAACTGTGGGCAGTGCCAAGGGACCTGGCAAAAACTCTTTGAAGAACTGCTGCCCAGAGCACGCTTTATGCCTCACTGAGCCTTTTAAACACTGGTCTGTAGTCCAGTACAACATGAGACCCCAGAACAACCGTGTCCGGCTGGCACACTCTCCACTGAGGCAGAGACTTGGCTTTGGCATCGTTCACTTGGGCGTGTCAGGAGTCAGTGCCGAGAGGCAGCAGGGCTAAAGCCCTTCCCCTGCCCACATCTTACCCCTCTGCTCGTGTGCAGCAGGTGGGTCACACAGCACTGAGAAGGCAAGAGATGCCAGCAGGGCCTCAGCAATGGATGGCGTTACCCAAGACTAACGAACAGGATTTTATAAGGAATTACAGAGAAACATCAAAATGGATAATAATTTTTCTTTGTGCTGGCTTCAAGCAATTTAGGATTTCATGTTTAAAGTCTCAAAGGCAACATACAGTATTTAAAAAGAAATCAGAACCATTGCACACTAACAAATATTGTCTGTAACCTCAAATGAGGTAGGCAGCATTGCCACTTTTTCTAAGCAAACTCAAGAACTTTGCCTTTTTATATTACTTCCTGAAGACACTGGCAGTACAAGTTTTGGTGGTGGTTTTGTCCTTCTTCATATCATTATTTTGAGATTAACTGTAACTTAACTGTTAAAGAGAGCATTTGAATAGATAGAGGACAATGCAGCGCTTTTATACTGATATGCATGATGAAATAAATAGTTTTCATTCCATGCAGTGAAATGTATTCCATGTTCTCACAATGCCTACTTAATAGTTTGGGGACTGTGTGTCTGTTTCCCTTAGAAGAGAAAAGCAGAATGCACTCCACCATTTTTTTTTCCCTCCTCCTGGATCTAATTATTGTCTAATTTAAATGCAAAGGCCAATCCAGGTTGCTCCTGAGACACTGTGGGACTCTATTAGGATCTTTTACATTAAGACTTTTTATGATAACGATTATATGATAAAGAGCATCTGGAGTCTAACACAATATTAACACTATTTCTTAAAGGTGCAACCCTGGATTTTTCCCAATTTAACACTCGACTTTGCAGCATTTACACAGCCTAGCTTAAGGGAAGAGGATGTTTTCTTCCAAGTAGCCTGTCTGAGTTAGGACAGGCTCAGAAAAGCCTGGTGCAGGGACACCACTAGTTTTGCCATCTGCTGTAGAGGAAGATTCCTCAGTGTCTAAGCCCTTTAAAAAAAAATAAATCACACTTTGTTGTTGGCTAACAGAGTTTGGCCTTTAACTCTGCCATATTACAATTCAGCGCAAACAGATTTTGCCAGATTAAGAACAATCTAAATTATGTGTTTGAAAAGCAGAAGAAACAAGTAGAATTATGATAATGTTATGATCGTCTTCTGCACACAACAAGTTCACAGATAAAGAATAAAATATTAAAAGTAGGCAATGAGAGACAAAACCAGGGATTTTCACCTCCAGCCTTTAAAGTCACAAAGGTTCATTGATTTATCCACAATTTGCTCCTTCCTATAGTTCTCTCATATACTGCATACCACTGCACAGGTATGTACCTACCCAATTAACAGAGACAAGCACTTAGAAAATTAGATTTTGAAAGATCCAACTTCAAAAAGAGCTTGAAACACAGTTTTTACTCTAGATAGTTGAAAAGGGCTAACTCCATTCCTTACTCTTTTTCCAAGTACAGTACAAACTTTTTGTTTCTCTTTTTGATGAAATATTAAACGTATGTGTAAAGGAAAGTATCAGGAATACGAAAGTGCTTTAAGAATGTTTTTCTAATCATTAGATCATACAACTTGAATAATTTTATTCTACTACCAACTGCACTATATCTGCAAAGAAAGCAGCAGGCTAAAAGAACAACGAAGCCATTGTACGTTTTCACAGGTGCTGAGCTGTTTGCTCCAAGGGTTCATCTGTGGTATTTTTGCTTCACCAATAAGCTGGAAATCTTCACACCTATATGCTGTTCTATCAACATAAACTTACCACAAACAGAAAAATTCTGTTAATTACGGAACAGAGTGTCCATGTATAGGAAAGCCAAGTGTTTTTCTGCATTGCTGTAGCTCTGAGATGAGCTCCACAGCCCACAGGCTATAATACAAGAAGAAAGACACTTTCTAATGTGAGATACAGTTTCAATCTGTAATTAATGTACCCATAAATGCCTCATTATTTCTGTACAGACTCGCAGAAGACACTTTAACTGCACATTTTTAACCAAATAGGACCTATTAGCCAGCAAACTGAAGCACATTATCAAGAAACTTCTGTCCTCAGTGATCTTGAGCTGAAAAACTTTATTGAAGCCACCCTGCACAAAGGAACCAAGGAGTTGAGTAGGTCCTACCACAAAAAACAGAGTCAGGTGGCTAAGAGTGCATTTTGGGATTCTCTCAGTTTAATTCACACGGTTTCAGATCCATGTTCCACGATCGCACCTGTTCTGTTCAGTGAATTAAACCAATAATACCCATTTTGATTACTTTTCTAATGCTGCTTTGTGAAGAAGTTCATACACTTCTTGAGGAATTACATACAACTGAGGAGGAGCAAGACAAGTCATCTCTTAGAAATCCTTTCAAAGGCAAAGAGAGCTATCACATGAGACCAAAGACTATAAGAGATTACTAAAAATATGCAAAATTCTGTACTAAAGATTTGGTATAATTTGACTTCGATCAGTAGAATTAATTTCATCAATTTCTAGGTCTAAATTATTTACTCAGTGTAGAGTCTAAGGCAGTGATAGGAAACCTAAAAACCCTAAGCATCCTCTCAATATCTGACCATCATTTAGATGCAGACATTCTCTAGAGAAATTAATGTAGCCTCAGATAAACAACAGTGCTCAAATTTATGTTACAGGCATTCTTTGCTTTCCAAAGTCAGAGCAGACCATTAAATGTGACTACGTAAAACCAATATCCAAAGTGGCATTGCTTCTTAAAGAATGAGGATGGAGCAGTCCTCTGGAGAAGGAAAAAACCTTTTTTTTATACCTTTCCACTTCAATTCTTCATGCTACTAGATGTCAAAATGAATATAAGAATCTTTCAGGAACCAGTTTTAACATATAACTAAATTGCAGTCTCAGGGTTTTAAGTAGGCCAAGAGCCAGAATTATTAATTTTATTTTCAGTTAAATCACTTCCTTGATAGGATTTCATGACATTGAAAAACTGGTTCCTTAAATTCGCTTTGTCTATGACTTGTTTGTTCACTGTGATATTTACTTAAACCTTTTTTTATTATTTTTAAGACTGAAGACACTAGAAAAAGTAATTGTTCCAGGATCTATATTGTGCTATTAGAAAATGGTCAGACTTTACAAAGATAAACCAGCCCATTGTTCTCAATATGTCCATTATAATCCAGCAGGTGATTAAGGACTTGCTATTCCATCGCCACCTATAATTATAGGCAACCTGCTCCCCTGCACTGGCCCAGAAGTGGCTGATGCTCTTTGACAGCGCTCCCACCCTCAGGTGGTGCCAGCAGGTCAGTGGGACTAACAAAACATCTCAAACGAGCAAAACACGTCTAGTTAATTTAACCAAATGTTTCTTGATTTTGCATTTATTGTTGTTTTCAGACTTAGAGGACTGTGCAGGTTCGTGAAACAAAAGGCACCTCATGTTTGTGTGTGATTTCTGCTCCGGATTTTTGAATGGAGGGACCGTGAAGCAGTCAGGATGTCAGATGTGTCATTTGGGGTTCAAAACTGCCAGTGCAAAGCATGTGAAATTCCTTATATTGTATGGTGATATTCTGAGGCAGAATATCTCAGAGAATTTTAGATATTCTTCTATTTGAAATGATCATTAATTCGAACTGTACCTTTTTCAACAGTAAGTCCACTGATGCATACAATAAACTGCAAGGTCTTCCATTTCAAGAATCAATCGTCAATGTTTTTGAAAAATTTTTAGTACATTTTTTTCTTTCTTCACTTTAATCCTGCCTGCTTAGGGAAGAACCACAAAAGCTAGGGAACCACTCCCCAAAGGAAAGAAGAGTCAAAGAAATGGTGAACTGAGAAGTCCAGTAAAACACAGAGCCACTGGCAAAGAGTCCAGCTGATCCTTCAGGCAGTGGAGGGAAATCTGCACTACACAAAGGGGCCACCATCAAGACCTGTGCTTCACGTCCAGCCACATCAAGGGGCTAAATCTAAGTCCACGTTTAAGGAGTGATAATGTTACAATGAAGGTAGAGCCAAAAGGATTTCTTTGGTTCTTTTACCAAGTTACTGGTTGATTTCACAGGATCAGGCCTCAGAATTACAGGACAATCCATCTTTAGTTTTCCTGTCTCCATGTCCCTTCACAGCCCACATCCTTCTGATCACAGAATCATAGAATCACTGAGGTTGGAAAAGCCCTTTAAGATCATCAAGCCCACACAGTCCCCCAGCACTGACAAATCCACCACAAATCCATGTCCCCAAGTGCCTCATCTACACATCTTTTAAATCCCTCAGGGATATTTGCACAAATTTACTGCTTTGCCATCGAAGTGCAACACAGACAATTCCTTTCTCTTTCCAGTACCTTGTTATGGATTTGAACATTGTTCTCATACACTCTTCAGACTTAATAGTTTGAGAAAGCAAGGGTTGCTTTTATTTTTGACAAGCTTCTACAAATGCAGTTCAGCACCCTGCTCAGCACATATGGCCTAACGAATAAATAAATAATAAGGACACTTGCCCAGCCACGTCCACCCTGTGACTCTGCAGAGAGATGCTGCCCTCATACACTTCGGAGGGTGATGTTTTGTTGTGGTATCAGGGATGTAACTCATAATTATTGATACCAAACAAGAGGCTAAAACCACTTGGAGATGTCTGTGATACCAACGTGGGCCCTTCACGTCTTGACTCCACTGTGTCTGTCCTGTCCCTTTGCCTGAACTTGGACAACAAAATTGAGAGGTCCTTTCTGCTCACCCGCAGGGCAGTAGCACCTCTCCGTCTCCAGGAGAGTGAGGGAACAGAGCTGGACACCTGGAGCAGACCTAACACCGCCTCATGTTGCTTCTCTCTTAACAGCAATAATATCAAACCACCCATTACTTAAAATATTCCCAGAGCTTCCAGAATTACTAAAAGTGGCTCTGATTGAGTGTTGGCATTACTAGATTAGTCATTCTTTAGTTTTGAAAGATATTCAAAAAGAACCCTTCTGATCCAAGTCAAAACTTTCATATTTTCATACCTTGCATCTCAAAAATTTCAATTAAAATAACATTTGTTTTCTACTTCTCACATTTATTTGCTCTTTTGCTTGTTTCACTTTCTATCAAAATGGGCTTTAAAACACAACCTGAGGTAAAATTTAATATGCACAATAAAATTTACCATGTAGCCAAACAAAAAGTCACTGCACCAAAAATGGTCCAGTCCAGCAGTTTTCTAAATGATGTAGGAGAAAAATAATGGGGCAGAGTAGCAGAAGCCTGACCCTATTCCCATAAGGCTGTAAGATTTATCACCTACATAAGCAGAATGCTACAGAAAAGAGATCTATTGACCACAGCAATAACTCACAGCCCAGTAAAGCTAGCTGAGATGCTAGTCTGGTATTTGCTGATAGTACCTTTATTATGTGGCACTCAGAATGTTTTTAAAAAGCTTTGCTCAACAAGTTACTGTTTTTAATATTATGCACCACCTACTCTCTTTTAGACCAGCCACTTATTTACAGTACTGATGTTCAGGAGAGGGGGAGTTGCAGGGAAGGATTTATAGGAGTGGGGATTTACTGTTTGAATTAAAAACTGTGTTGTCACAATTGTGGATTTCAGGCGAGGGGGAGCTACAGGCACATGCTATCCTGCTATAACAGAAATATTACTCAAACAGAAATATGTTTGCATAATACCTTCTATTTGAATAGAATACTTTCTGGGAAATGAAAAATAATAAAAAAAGTCAGAAAACTGCTATCGCTTGCAGCGCACAGACTGAAATTTTGCTGGTTTGGGTAGACACGGGGACATCGAGCTGGACTATGGCTGTGGCCGGGCACCCTGCCTTGAGCCCTAACCCTTATCGAGAATTGTCCTAGAGAAAGGTGATTTTCTTCCATCAGCCTTGACCAACAGTGCAGCTATTTTAGTCCAGCGAGAGAAGAAACCTGACATGATGGACTGAAGAAACAGCCCCAGTCCCTATTCCTTGCTCCGGCTCCACAGGCTCGGCAGCAAACATGCTTCCTGTGTTGTCTCAGGACTTAAAAGAAAATGCAACGGCTTTTGCAGGTCCCAAGCAATTACAAGTTGCAGCAAAACATCTATTTAGGATTCTTTACAAGTTATTTCAATTATTTGCTAAGGGAACCAGTGAAAACATGAAATACTATAGAATTGCAACTGAGACCAGAAGCTTCATCCAAAAGGGTTCTTGGATTTAGCCACGTGGAAACACTCTCTAAACAAACCACAAACGAGAACACACTCTCAACAAGGGCAAATAAAGTGACAACAGTTCAGTGGCAGCTGAGTCACAGATCCATCGCTCCGCTGGTGCTCTGCTGCCCCAGACGGTATCAGGGAGCAATGGCACAGCCCAGGTTGGATGGGACAGGGAAAGATCCCCAGGTTTCATGTGTTCTGGGAAAGGGAGCCTGGATGAGAGTGAGCGCCCTGCCGCTCCCACACCCACACACGACAGTGACTGCGACCTCTGTCACCCTGCACAACCCCATCCTCCCACCAGGGTGTGTTTCCTCCAAGGAAGGGAATCATATGATGCCTAAAATGGAAGAAAAGAACTTTCCAGACAATATTAGTATAGGTAAAATAGAGAGAGGGTCCTTTAAAGGGAGCGTTTTCAGGTGCACCAAGATACAGAGGTGCACATACAGTAGGAGGTTTTTAGAAATTTATAACACTACTTAATTATTATATCTTATAGATGCATCCAACCTGAAAAGGAGGGGAGCTCACCCCAGTGCTGGGTTATCTACAGGGAAGGACCTCGAGCTGTAAGAGACTGCTGAAGTACAGACAGCGAGAAAAGGAATTCATGTGGTTTCCACACTCGTCTCTGACAAACTACAGCTGCTTTCTGAATTTTCTTGGCCACTAGCAATCTCACACACTACCTTAGAAAGTTTGGTAAATTCATGCCTCAAAATATAAATCCATGTGGCAAAACGTGTCCGTGGAAATACTTCTCAGAACACGGTGAAGACAGAGGCTCAATATATGTATTTATTAATACACCACCAGCCTTCAGGGGTCTACTCTCTGTATTTTCTCCTATAAACCCAGCACTTTTTGACAGGAATCCTTTAAATTTACAGGGGGAATGCGTACAAAAGCCTGGAATTATTATGCTTTTCCACACCAAGCTCTATTTTCACCGCTCCTTTGAAACAAAGGAAAGCACAGAGACAGTATGAAAGAGGAAAAGCTCCTGTCTGACTATCAAAGGCAGAGTACTTTTAAATTAGGAACAAAAACATTTCCATTCCTAGCGTGGCCTGGTTGCGAATTCTTCCCAAAAGTTGTGTACAGTTACCTTTACCAGAGACCAGTGATCCTTATCAAGAAGCACAACCCAGCCTCTGTTCCCTGAACCTCTAAAGAGCCACTTGCCAACACAAGTCACGTGTGTGCAAAGATCGATGCTTCCTAAAGGCAGATGCACAGCTGAGTAATGGCCCAGTTCTGCTTGGGCCTATAACAAGGTTTGAGACCAAAATTCCTTTCAGCACAGAGGTTCATATTTCACACCAAAAAAACCCCCTGCAAATCCAAAACCAAACAAACCCCACAAACCGGCAGCCGATCTTGGTTCATAAAAAGGTAATTACCTCAGGTAAAAATCAAGTTACGTAATTAGAACAACAAAGAAAACTTCTAGCACACAGGGTCCATCTGTTGCCATGTGCATAAATTCTCTATGACTTGCCAAAGTAATTTATCCACCCAGAACACACATCCAAGCCGGCCAATATCTAGTACTGAGCAGAAAGGAAATTTAAAGAAAGGCACATCATTTATCATTACAGACAGCTCAGCAATATTGTGAACAGGGAGCACAATTTCAGCGGAGGGGGAACGGGGAGTGGGAGAATGAAGATTGGAAATGCTTGCTGAGCTCAGAGCCTGCTGTAACAGCCGCCTGACATCAGGATCTCAAGGGCTACTTCCTCTGAGAAAAGAGCACAGCAAGCCGTGTCTTACCCATTCAACCCTGTCCCCGCACATATTGTAATTCAATGAATTGCTATTTTGTGATGGAAAAACTCGCTGTCGGAAAATTTTTGACCGCCCTCGCATAACTTGCAGGAGAATTTAATGTGAAGAATAAACAAAGTCACCACTCTATGGCAGTCTTACATTAAGCCTGAAACCTTCCAGGATTAACTGGTACAAGAAGGCCACTTTCCTACGCTGCATGTAAAATCCTACCCCTTCCTCTCCTCACCTGGAGGACTTCTGGCCATGGGGTTCAATGCAGTTACTCAGTACAAAAACCTGTCTGCCGAATTTTTCAGCACCCCATTCAGCTTTTGAGGCTACAAGGTGCCAGGGCAAGGCAAGGGTACACCGCCAGGGGTAATTCCACTGTTTGAGTCACCCCATCTTGATCAACAAATCAGGTTTACATTAGAGACTATACTGACACGCGGGTATAAACTTTGTCCTACAGAGTCTCCTTGTACTTGAAAATTAAAGAAGATTTTAGCTTCTGGCATCACAAAAACAGCCCTAAATCCATGAACAGCCTGTAAACAGCATCTTTGTAAGGTTTCAGGCTCCCCAGAGCTTATACACAAGACAGCGTTCTGTTGTTCTTGATGATGCCTCAATGGCGATGCCCGGTGAGATACTTGGAGGCGAGGAGGACGTCAGGCAGCTCCAGACAGGAGAGATAATAGGAGCTGTGGGGAGTAAATTTTACTGGAGGCAGATTTTAAACAAGTAGTTTGGGAGATGTCTGTATTTTCAGGAGCTATTTCAACTGAACTGCCTGCAGCACAGGCCGGGATGAAAGCACAGTTGCGAGCTGCCAAACGTGAGCCCCGCTTAGTCTGTTCCTACCACACCTGACAAGTCTCATTCAACTTTGTAAGGGAGCACAGGCCCTTCTGCTTTTACCTCCTTTTGGAGACCCTCTGGCAGAAGCAACCCTTCTGTCTGCAGTGAGGCACTTTCACCTTTCCTGGCTGTGGACTACAGAAGGAGAATTAGCAATCATTGAACTGCGTGCACAGTCGGGGATACAACAAAAAAATTCTCTTCTCCTCCTGCACGTGTGCCAAAGGAGCTTGTTTTCAGGTCTTAATTTGTGGGATATCTTTGATTTTCCTGTTTCGGAGACAGAGCAATGACACGGTAGTTTCTCTGCCATGGAGGTAATTTCAGAAAAATCAGCCAGTTGAACAAGAAAATTTAAATTAAAATATATGTCTCCTTTTCAGTCATGCTGGAAAACCTAAATAACTCTACAGTAAATATTTTAGCTATCATGAGATCCTGAAAGCCTACAGTACCACACTCAAAAAGAGAGAAGAAACCACAGAACAGAAAAAAAAAATGGATGAAAGAAAATCTGAACCCAGAAATATTCCAGTAGAGGAACAAAGGAGGACACACCGCTAATCAAAGATTTCAGTAAAAGGTAAAATAAAAGGGGCAAAGGCTGAGCACGGTCCTTCCTGTTCACAACCCAACACTTATATCTGCCATTGGTGAAGGATCAAAGGTGAGATCCAGTCTCCATTATCCCTGACACACAGAACCACCACAAGAAGCAAGGCAGCGTTCCTCTCCTGGCTGCCACCAACCTGCATGCAGCCGAATGGAATGCTGCTACAAAGCTCTGAGCAAACAGCCTGATGAATCCTGGCCAGCTTCCTGCCTGGTTCTGAGAATTCCACTCTTTAGATCAGCAAGATGTATTTGCACTGGGAATGTCATACCCTTACTAAGGGCATTCATTTTATGAAAACATGTGTGACCAATAAGAGCAGAGTCAATCTGATTTAAACAAACAAACAAAACCAGAAAGGACAACATAAAAACCAAAACACAAGAAAAAATGTAAACCAAGAAATAACAAGGCACTCCACCCCCCAAAAAACATTAAACAAAGGAAAAAATAAATCCAACCTCAAACCAAAAACAGAATGCATAGTTCTTTTCATCACACCTTGATTCCTTTTCCAGTGGGATGTTCACAGAGCTGGTCAATCCAGATTGTGCGTAGCTTAATCAAATGTCAAGAAAAAAATGAAGCTCAGAACACCACTACTGGCAAATCACAAAACTGTTCCTGGCTCAAAGGGTCTCAAGTTCGATGTCACGGAGGCAGAAATGGCCCACAAAAAAAAAAAGGGCAGAAAATATTTCAGTTTTCAGTGGCTTTTATAGAGAGTCAGAGACGAGCCTGGCTTTTCCTGAAATAGGCTGTAATTTTCACACCACTGACACTTTGTGGCAGAACACATGGAAAGGTTCAAACTGAAATAACGCCTGAAAGGAGAGAACTCGACACCGTGTCTGGCCGTGTTTTAAATAGCTTGTGTAGTTCTAGTTAGGGCTCTTTCAGCCATGTTTGCTGTCTGATGGCTGATTAAATGACATGTTTTTAAAACATAAAACATTGGCCATTTTGTGTTTCTGGTGCCATCCTTTTAAATTTCATGGAAATGGAAAGAAACCAACCCAGACCGGCTTTGAAATTCTCATCACTAACTGTACTTCAGTTACCCAACATGTCGTGCTTATTCACGTGATACTCGAATGGGGTAATTTTTCTAAGGGAGGTTGAAAAATTGTCAGAGAATTATAATTAAAGCGCTGAAGGGGTGAGGATGCCCACCCCATACACACACCTGCTCCAAGAAAAGGGTCATTTCCCAGGAGGGTCTAGTGCACGACCACAGGAAACAACCACTCCAACAGCTGACTCTGAACGCTGTGCTCACGCCCACTATCAGGGCAGGTTTGAAATGGATCAGACAGAAAAGGGCCCTGTCCTAAGCCATATTTCCTGGTAAAGAGCCACACTGTGGATCCACAGGCGGAACCCGTGTTGGGGATTCACGTGGTCGGGGCTCTCCCAGAAAATCATGCAGAATGCCAACCCCCACCCCGTTAAAGGTAACCCACTCATTGCGGCCCCTGCCAACAGTGCAGCTCCCACGGCACTACCCAAATTCCACACAGAGCCAGCACCTTCCCATGTTATTAAAGCAGAACAGGTGTCCCCCAGCACAGCACAGTGGCTGAGCCTTGGCTCAGGAATGTCTCAGCCACTGACACACCCATAACAGAATTAATTACTGCTCTACACAGCCTGACCGACAGAAACCCCAGGTCCTTTGACAGCGACATGGCAAAACACAATTCAATGTGGATGTAGTAAGATGTACTGAAACTGGCCTCAACCACAAGTACATCAAACATCGACTTAAAAAAAAGAAAACAAACAAAACCCCCACAAAGTATTCTCTTTCTTGGATCAAGTCACATTTCTATTTTCATAAAAGAGCAGTCCATTAAGTTTGTCTGGAAATAAATTGGAGAACCAAGCCATGAACCTATTGTAATGTAAAATACACAGGTCTAAACTACTGAGTATTTGAAATGAAGACAGTGAAGTTACATTATTCCTATGGAACCTATAGGCAGTCTCAGGCACATATGCTCAGTTTTGCCATTTATGCCATGTGCAGCCACAGATCAGCTTAGGCGGGAAGTTAATTTTTATTTATTATGTTTAGCTTAACATATTTGAGCACAGGCTCCTTCTGTGCATTGGATAATCACAACTGGAGATGCAGAGTTCTTTGTTCTTTATAACCTTCCCAGGAACAAACACAAGAAGCTGTTCTGCAGGGAAGGCTCAGACTCTTAACAAGAACAGCTTTTGCACAATGATGTCTAAAAGCTAGAAATGAAAGAGGGACAGTACTTTAACATTTTCAGAACAGATTCCTTCTATAAATCTGAATTGCTGCAGTTATCTGATACAAACTTTGGCAGATCTTTAGCAGACCAGATGTCCACTATAAAATGTTACTTAATGTATCAACGAACAGTTTCCAATATGCAAATAAGTCAGTTTCTGCAAACATCTGATGGACAACTGCCAGTATGATGGGTGTTCATTTCAACAGAGCAGAAGTGACAATAGAAGGTCTTTGTTTTCTGTTAAAAACACCACAGAAAATATTTATTCATTTCAGAACTACGCATAAGGAACATGCTTATTTCTAGCAAATAGTCCAGAAGCTTAATAAAGTTAAGTTATAATAAAATTGGGAATAAAATCAACAATGCTTTCAGCAGCTGAAAGCCAGAAAAAGAAAAAACCAAATTATCCAAAGGATGCTCAGCAGTTGTTTTCCACATAAACTGTATGAGGTACTTTGCAGTGCTTGGTTTTCCTCTTGCTTTCTGTGCCCCTCTGCCAGGCCCAGTGACACGGGTCACGGAGCAGCACAGCTGGCTTGGTGACAGACTTGTCATAAGGTCCAAGACAGGGTCTTGGTGTCTCCCATCCCTGGACAGAGCACTCCTCGGCACTAGGAAAGGGCTACATTGGCAATCTCTTCCTTTTCAACCTCCCAAACATCACCAAGCATCCCATCCTTCCCCAAGGGCAGGCCCTGGGGCCAAAGGCAGCCTGGATCTGCAAGCAGAGCATGAGGATTTACTGCTCCACCCCTCTGTCCAGGCTTTTCCATCATAGCTGCTTTTTTTCCCTAAAGAATTGAAAAAATTTACCCAGCTGATGGGTCTTCTCAGTTTGCTGTAACGTAATTTTTAAATAACCACCTTGCTGACATACTAAATTGTCTCTGGATTGTTTTATTAATCTTATAAGAACATTAACAAAATCAGTTATGTATGGTATTTACTGCTGTAAATCAGTAGCGTGTTCTAATTTATGAGCAAGCCCCTTTCCCTCTGACTCCAAAGGAAACATGATTGACCCTGACACCGTTCTGTGCTCCAGAGGGGAGACAGTCTGTCACGTTCAATCATTTCTCCATCAAATCCAAAATGGCAACTAATTGTTTAATTAAGGGAACAAGGCCCTTAGAAACTTTCATGTTCTACATAATTTTATAATGGGTCTACATAAATAAAGTAAATAAGATCTGATGGAATTGAGAGAAATTTTATAAGCAAAAGCAGTGCTAAATATCTGTGATACCAACAAAGAGCTGCCAACAGCCAATCTCCGGCAGCTGAGCAGAACAAAATCAACGGAAATCCATTTGAATAGTTTGGAATTCCTGTGAAAAACACCTGGCACATTTGAACACGGTTGCACCTCACTTTGGTTATGCCACGTTTAAGATAAGAACGGACCACAAAACCAGAAATCTGCCTTACATCTCCAGGAGATCTGAAAAACAGGACTAACCAAAAGGAAAGCAATTTGTGGGAAATGTTGCTACTAATGCTGCAACAGAAAGTTATTTAGAGAGCCCTTGCACATCTTCGGGGATTTTTGCCATGCAAATTTCTGCTGCCTATACCTGGAGGTCACTTTTCAAAGCCAATAAAAGTTGTTTTTTATAACACAAAACTCTCCATTTGGAACTTGGCACCAGATCCTTAACCATGCACTGATTTATTTATCTGTGAATGGGCCCCCACACGTGACAAATCCCATTATTTATAAAGCAGTGTGCAATGCACCAATTCCTTTTGATACATTATTCATTGAGAACAGCATACCTGCACTTCTCATTAGTGGAGTTTCCCCCAACATTCTGTGCTCTGAGCAGTTTTCAAAAATCTCCTCCTGTCTCCCAAAACTCTACCATGATTTTTTCTCCCCTTTTTTTAGCTGCACCTCATTTAAAGTTCATTTAAGTCACGTCTATGTCCAATAGCTTTACAAAACAATTTTTTTTTTTTTTGAGCTAGGAAGAAAGTACAAGGAGGTGGATGGGATGCTTGTTGGTTGCTTTAGAAGCATAGTTGTCTTAGGAGGGACAGAAGGAAATGAAAACAGAGAAAGAACAGAGAAAAAGAAGGAAAGTAAAGGAAAGGGGGAAGAAAAAACCAACCAACCAACCCCAATAGAGTCTAATATAGGAGCTAACGACAAGCCTAGACATGAAAAGCAGCTGTCAGCTCAGGAATAACAGAGGGTACACAGAACAGTTTTTTATTCTATTTTACTTTATAGCTGAATCTGAACTGAAAGACTCACTCAAAAATCCTTAACATTGCATAATGCCTCTCCTAAACATCACTTTATTCTGAAGTTATTAGCTTTCTGAAACAATATCAGTTAAGTTCTTTTCACTCTTATACCCCCTTTTCATTGTGATATGTTTTCTGGATTCTCGCCTTAATTACATGTGAGGAAGTTTCTAAACTTTTCGCGTAAGTTTTGTGAAGAGAGAACTTGAAAAACCCCAAAACCGTAAACATTTTTCAATTCACAACACCATAAGTCGAACAAACTTTGCTAAACACATACGCTTCAGTTCTTTTTTCCTTATACCACTCTGCTTCAAAACACATGGCTAAAGCTCCTGCTATGGAGCAGGACAGACGAGAGGAGAAGCCAGCCGGAACGCAGAGTGTGCTGCTCTGCCAGGGCCAGCTCACAGCTGCCCAGGGAAACGCGCTAATCCTGCCCGCATTCAGCGGTGTTTAATCAAACCTTCCTTCTCCCTCCCATCAATTAAAAGATTTGCACAAGGCAGCAGAGAGGAGAAGGTAATAAGTCGAAAAGTGATGAGGGAACCGGAGGGTCACATCAATAATGACACATTTTTGTAGCAATTGTCTTTGTTCCAGACTGAACAGAGAAGCACAAAGAATCTGCTTTCTCCAGCCACGCTGAGGAGCTGTGTTAAATCTCTGATGAGACAAAGATTTTCTTTAAACTTTTATAGGAATGAGAAGGTCTCCACTAATGAGAGTTTAAGGGAATTTCTTAAATCTAAAGTGAAGGATACCAGGAGTTGAACATAACCTAAGGGTTTTCCTGTACATGTTCGCTAATATTACAAAGAGCTTTCAGAAAAGCCTCTGAAGATCCTGTTTCCTGCAGGAAGAAAAAGAAACAGGGCAGAAAGGCTTCAGGGAGCTGCAAAGGAAAGAATGTCGCTATAAAGTTACATACACAGTATGTAGTTAGAGAAGTCCTGATGCCATAGAATAATTCCGGTATCCAGGAGGTAATTGGAAATGATTAAAAGAAGTTCTTTCCTCACCCCCCTTCCTACAACGAACTGTTCAGGCATAAAGAATCAGCACATCCTGAACTGAAATACCATCCTGCAACTGGGGTGAGAGCTCAGCTCAATGGAGAGTGCTTGTGGAAACCTTCAAAGCTCATCTCACAAGAGGAACTGAACCCAGGCTTTCGGGATTCTGCCCAAGGAAGAGCTGAGGAAGTACAAGAGGACTTTTCCCCCTTCCAGATATGCCAGTCAAAGTCTTCTGTCCTACCTACAGTGAGGAGTAGGAAGTCCCCACTCACATCTGGGTGGCAAGCGAGCCATTTGAAACTGTAAAGTGTCCCAAAATGGAACTTAAAAAACAAAAGACCCATCAGATCATTTTAAAGGTGTAACTTCTTTCCCCTTTTTTTGTTGGCATATCTCTAAGCACAGCAGACTTGCACTGTGCTGATCCTTCTGGGACTCCCCCGTTGCAGGGATAATTGCAGCATGTCAGAGCATGAAAAGGTTTAAGCTGCACCTACTCCATGATCTGTTGCCAGGGGGAAGAAAAACAGAATCAAAAAAACCCCCAAGTCCCAACAATCACACCAAATCCACCTGCTCTTATTGCATTCAATGGAAGCAGTGTTTTCTAAATAGTATATTGCTATAAAGCACAGGCAGAGGGGAAGATTTAACCTTTGTATAAATGGAGAGCAGTCAAGGGCAATAAAAGCTCCCGTCAGGTAAGAGAGGCTTATCAATGCTGACAGGGGGAGGAATGGAGGAGTCGGAGCACTTGCTCCTGAGCACAAGGTGTCAGGCTCAGGGAGACCTTTACAAAGCTCTTCCCTGGCTTGCTTTAGTTACAGAAAGCTCCTTTTATGCTGCAACATCTGCCAGGGAAGGCAGCCACCTCTCCAAAGCCCGAGGAAGGTGGTAGCTTGCCCTTCCAGAACAAGGGGACCGAAGTAGGAAATGCTGCTTTGCCAGGTGCCATAGCTCAGGGGCCAAGGAGGGCAGCACTTGGAATTTTTCCTTGGAAAATAGGCTGCTCACACACAGTCCCTCAGCTCTGGGGGCCTGCAGAGAGCCCCTGGGCCACCCTGTGGCAAATCCCAGCAGTGCCAAACTGGAAACTTTGGGGAGTTTGTTGTTGTGCAAAATAGTACAAACCACAACCAAAAGAAACAAAAACCCCCTGTTTTCTTGTCAGAAAAAGCAGGACTAAAACGTTGCTCAGTCTCCAAAGAGCAGCACAAGCGTAGATAAAAAGCCCCCAGCATTAAGTACTCGGGCTAAGAGCAGTTGCTGGGAGCATTGGGTTTGGGGGCTGTTAGTGATTACGTTACGTGAATCGCAGGAAGCGGCCCCAGTGAATGTTTGTACTTGTGCAGCCGTCTTTGCTTTGTATACGGTGGCTCTGGCAATGTGGGCATTCGTGCAGCCCTTGGATTTTACGTGGCTTCCCAAGAGGAGAGGCAGAGTGAAACCAATAAAGCAGGCAATAAACCCGTATTAATAATGTATGCAGAGCTATAGATGTCTATTTATATGATACAATATTAAAGGGTAAATGCATTCCTTTTTTTTTTCCTTTTTTAGAGGAACGTGAATGACCAAAACAACGTTCTTAGCTTTCTTACCAACAGTGATACCATCATAGTGCTGCATGTTAAGGAACTCTTTCCATACACACACATAAAAGCCCCCGAAGTTTTACCAGTTTGTATCTAATTATATTATTGGCTAAACAGAAAGAAACAAACCAAAAATTTGAAATACAGGAAATACATCTAAAATTCATGTGCTTATTGCTTAAGAAGATGAGCTGAATACAGCAATTCGGTGACAAGAAAAAATTACCTAAATATGCTGATATTTGTGCGATTCAACTCAATCCACTGACATTTGTAAGATTGTGAAGGTTATTATTTCATCATTTCTCATCTACGTGATGATGCTGACACTGAGGAGCGAACAAAGTCTGCCCTATCTTCCTTTGAAACTGAGGCAGAGACGGTCTGGCACAGACCTTAGCCTAAGATCCTTTTAGGGTTGTTTGGTGACACACATCAGTAAAACCTATTTTTGAGGCTCTTGTTCACCTGTTAAAACGCTTTTAGGCACGACAGTGGCTTGGAGCAGCACCTTGTGTTCACACCTCACTGGGGCAGTTTGTCACTCAGCCAGGAGGGGTGGAGTGGCCATTTCTACATGTTGAGTTTCACTCCGGGATTTAAAAATTCCATCTGCCTGAGAACGTCTCTGGTGTACATATATGATTAACTGGTAGATCTGACATATCATTACTAACACACACACACATTAAGTACTTTAATTGTAAAGCAGTAGGTATCATTGTTACCATTTATTATTTAAGCTGAGGAAATCCCAAATCTTTTAGCAAGCCACCGATGCCCCGAATTTTTTAACTCAAAGACAGAGAAAAGTAGAACAAGCAAAGCTTTCTTTTCTTCTATAGTGACAAGACTACAAAGTAGTTTCCTCCTCTGCTGAGGTTTCTGTGCGTCTGAAGAAAGACCACAAGTATTTCTGTTTGATCAAGCACTTAATATTGTAGCAGGATCTCAATTTCACTTCTTACTGTTTTTCTGCTGGTGACAACGTGGACCCAGATCAGTAGTGTAGAAAGCAAATTAAACTAATTCTATGACTACAGTTGCCCACGTGCTTGCAAGCTGTGCTGAGATGACAAAGCTGCTCTGACACTACCGTGTTCAGAGGTGCCAGAGCCAGTGTTTCCATCTCATCCGATGGCTTCCTCACAACTCATTTCCCGTTATAACTATTAGAAAGCAGGACTTTCCCAGCTATTTCAAACCATATTCTAAGTGTGCACTGGGGACGACATAAAAACCCCTCTTTCTACCATTCTGCTCCGTGCCTTAGCACACATCCACTGCTTTATTCCACACAGGGAGCTATGTCACATTCCCAGTCACAAAGACCTCTGGTGCCTCCCACCCAGGAGGAGGACACTTGTGTCCTTTGCTGCTGGTCAGCACCTGGCACAGCTTGGAATTCCACCGGAGCTCACTACTGGAAACAAGAGAGCTGCCTCCTTGTGTCTTCGCATTGTTTCAAGCAAGCCCTGGCCACCTTGTCCTCCCATCACCCCCATTTCCCAGCACTGCCTTGGGTCTCACCTTCACATCTTCCCTCACTCGCTTCAAAGGTGAGAGGGGAGAAGCTTTACCTGTTGCACGTCTCCTGTTTGACAGCAAAGTGTGCAGGTACAAAGCCAATACAGGAATTCAAAATGACTGTGATTTAAAATATATTCTTCAAAAAAAAGAAAGATCTGTCTAGGTCTTTGGGAATGACAGAGTATGATTTTCTTATTTTTGCAGAAAGGGCTACGCACATCAAGGGAGAGCAGTGCCCACCTGAGAATTTTTGTACAGATACGTCTTTGAAGAAGGAGCTTCTGGCATAAATTTTACAAATTACCAGGGGACAGACAACTAGTCTGTCACAGGAGGAGGAAGGAAAAAAAGTTATAAACAGAAGAAGTCAAGTAGTTGGAGAACAGAAACAAATCAAGATAAGAACAAAAAAACCCCCAACAAAACGACAAAAAGAACCTGTCCAATTTTTCAGAAAGTTTCGATGCATTCCATGTCTGTTTGCAGGATTGCTGAGAATATCTGCACCTCTCTGCAGTGAAAGACAGAGCCCTGAAGAGTTAGATATTCGTGTTGGATGAAGAGAAGTTTCCAGCCTCTCTGGGGCTCAGCACTCTGACATGCACAAGGAGGCTGAGTAACTGCTCAGTCCTACAAACACCAGAACACCTCCAATTTAACAGAAACCATCTACCCAGGAAAGACACTGCAAACATACTGGGTTTGAGCAATACCAGGATTAAAACACATGCTCACAGTTAGAACTGAACCAGGATCCAAGTAAAGAAGAAAAGCGTTACTCTATCTCACCCATCCTGAGATGGTACATTTTGAACTTCATGGCTTTCATTAATATAGAGAGTAAACATGAAAAGGTGACGCCTACATGAGGAAATGCATTACAATTTTGAAATAAAGATCTTAGTAAATATAAAAGAAGCTGCAACAGAGCAGTAAAATCTAAGCTGTTTGACCTACAGAATAAAAAACCAAGCAAGACCCTGAGGCTTCTCCCAGCTCTGGCTGTGTCTCTGAACAAATCCCATCATTTCTCTGGGCTCTTACTTCCCTCCTAACATTTGTCAATCTTTTCTACTTGGCCTGTAAAGATCTTCAGGCCAGGACTCGTGTTTGATCATGCTGGGCCAAGCACAGGCTCACCTGGAAATGTAGATACCTGTTGTCCCATGGAAACTGAGGCACACCCGTGTTAGTTGCCTCTCCCTTGCTGAGGTACAGTGTGTTTCCTGGGGAAACCACACAGTGACTGATAAGAGCAGTCACTGCCTGCATTTATCTGTGGGCAGAGGTTTCTTCCGTAACCTGGGAGTCACACGGAATTGCCACCAACACAAGGAAGAGCTCGGAGAGAGCATTACATACTGCTTTTCTATTCGGAGCTCCATGTCAGTGCTGATGACTTCTGGTGACCCGGACTTGTACATAAAGTGCCTTTTTGTTACTTTATGTCTTCCCTATAATCCGTTCATTCTGAATAAATAGGATTTTGCTTTATGGAAGCTGGTTAACCTTATGCTGAAGTAAAAATCAGACTTGCAGTTAATTACCAGGATCTGAAATCCAAGGCCCTGCAATCTGAGCATTTTATATAGAGAAAATTGAAGCACAAAGAAATGACTTAGGCCAAAACAGAAAATCTAATCAGACTTTGGCAGAGTTCAAAACAACATTAAATCTCTTATTGTAATTGCAAAACATATTCCAGCAAAACCTGATCATCCAATAGCAAAAGGAAATAGCAAAGGTATTAAGAACTACAGAAACAGTGCCGCATTTGGGGTGCCGTATTTCAAAACTTTATCAAGTTATTAACATACCTGGTAATAGAATACCAATTATTTTTTTCTTTATAGGTCAAATATATGGTAGGTATAGGGAAAACAACTCTTAGTTAGGAAAGGGGGGCATAAACATGTCTGAGAAGTGAATAACAAGAACTACTCCCACAGTGCACAGCCAGACCCTTCAGAAACGAGCTCCTGTTTTCCCAAACATCAGAAAGGCGTTTGTCTTTCTCCTTTCACTGACATTATTTCATCTCTGTATTGGCTGCCTTATCAAGACTGATAAAATAATATTTAAACACTAAGCCAGCTGCTTTTATGTGGATGTGTTTCATCCTAAGCTGGTGGTGCCCCAGCTGTTTGGACAGAGGTCTGGACAATCATTTTCTCAGTTTTTAAGAGCAAATATTTACAGATATAATATAATAAAGGCACCCCCTTTGGTAAATTGTGCCAGAACAGACAGCTGATCTGGATACAGACTACCCAGACATAATACACTATTTTTGCTCCTGGAGACCTGGCAGAATTACCTGAAGAACACTGGAATCCTTTGAGATATTGCTAATGGAGTGCGAACCTTTCCCACTCTGTCGGGTCAGCCTCCATATAAGCTGGAACTGCACATACAAATGGTCACCTGAAGTCCCATAGAAAACATGAAAACTGACTGGATAAATACCTTAAACACTTCAAACTTTCATAACTCACATCAGCTTTGCCAACTTTCACCGGGCTTCGGTTCTGCAAAGTGCTCAGGATGAAATACACACTCACTTAGGAAACTCTCGGTGCTTTAGCCTTGTTTCAGTCTCAACAAGTGAGTCCCAAAAATACGTTCAGACTTATTTTTGCCAGGCATGGTGATTCTTCACTTCCATTGCCTCTGCCTGGACTCCTCCCTCGGCTAAAGGATCCTGCAGTGCCTCTTGGCCCACACGCTGTATCCACACCAGCTACAGCACTTCAGTCTTGCACCTCTTGGAGCAAAGAGGTATGAGGGAAACAGCCAAAACTTGCAGGGCTGGAGGAATAGTCTCCAGAGCCCATATCTCTACATGAACTGCTCGCTGAAACCAATTTGAAATTCTCTTTAATTGATTTAGCATCGTGCCCTTTACAGAGCAGCGAACTAGGAACAACACCAGCTGTTGATTAACTGTCAGCTCAGCCCACTCCCCTGGCCACCTCTGCAAACATACCCATGGCAACCAAGTGCCAACTTCCAAAAAAAGGGAAAAAGAAAAGAAAAAAGACGCTGCTGAAGCTCTGAAAATGAACAAGACATAAGTCTGCCTCTCTGCAAAACGCCCACTTCAGGTGGTACCCAGCAGGTCGACCAACAGGAAGTTTTGTACCAGGCTGCTCTGGAAAGCTGAGGGAGAAATGGTGCAGTTGTGGGCTGTTTGGAACTCCTAAGACAAATAATAAATCTCTCTGTGACTCTGAAAGCAGCTTTTCGCTTGCCGTCCTGTGTTAGTCTGCGGGGTTTACAGATAAATAGATGCAGACACCGGAGTGAAGCCTTTACACTGCTTATTTCCAGAGAGGCTAAGATAAGCAGCACTGCCATTGCAGTTAAAACTACTGAGAAATCATAACAGGGAACACCTAAAATACCATTAAAAATAAAACAAATGGGAAAAAATCCCAAGTCTTGTCTTGCAGTGGAGCAAAAGCCCTTCTTATCAGCATTTTTATTCCTTTTTTATTCACTTTATCTTTTTAATGCATTTTGGAGAGACATGAAGTTTAGTCTCTGGAAGATCAAATGTATGAAAAGATGCACACGTTTTTCTATTTGGACAGACCAAGAGGTTTGAGAGCAAATCTACCCCCCAACCCCATCTCAGTGGCTGCCCTTTTCCCAATCCTGCTGTGTGAATCCTCTGGATCGCAGGGAAGATTCTTCCCTCTCCTCCTCTCAGAGATTCCCCAAGACTGAATCTGACACAGGACCTACAGGTACCACGTGTCTTTCTCCAGTGGCACCTGGAAGCATCTGGAGTGGTGTTGGATACCTCTATTTGGTGTCCTCTGTGCCCTTCCACCACCCCAAGTCAGATGCCAGCAATCCCAAACCAGGACAACCCTGCTGCCTGCCCACAACACCTGGTGACACTCCTGCAGGAAAATATCTCTTACTACAGGATTATATGGGATTATTTACCCAACAAAACAAAACCACCAAACAACAAAACCACAAAATCACCTCTTGTCCTCGTCACTTAGGCTTTGTAATTTACAGCTGTGAGATCTACTAAATCCGTGCAGACCATAAGGAAACAGAACATAGAATGCTAAATGTTAAGTGCAGACCTCCCTCCAAGACAGGTATCAAGGCAAGAGAAAAACTACAGTAGTTGCTACTGTTGAAAGGCTGATGCAATTCTGAGCTGTCCCAGTGAAATTCAAACCTGCAGTAAACATAGCTCTTTCTTTACAGTGTGTCAAGTTTTCTTGGTGTACCATTGGGAAGACATTTGTAGCAACAACAATAGAAGAATACTATTAGATAAATAGATAAATTCTATACAAAGCACGCTAGAAATCCTCAACTACTTAATGACGCTATCAGCAGGTATAAGCCATGAAATACTGCTTAGTTATTCCTTTCACAACAATTTAAAAATAATTCAGCAGAAAAATGTTCTTTCAAGTTTAGTCCTGCTATAGATTTTAAAAAATAAATAGATTTAAGCTTGAATCATGCTGGTGACTTGACTCAAGAAAGAANGGGGGGGGGAGAATAGAAAAATACCCAAAAAGGGAAGGAGCTGGCATTTATCTGTATTAGAAATGATCCATCTGGGTTTCAGCAGTGATGGAGTGGGCATTTGGTTTTACAAGAGGCCAGCTAGAACAGACACTCTCTTGTAGACCAGATGCTGTCAGCAATTTGTGAGAGCAGCAGAACTAAACAATGTCCACCTTACAAAGAGAGTGAATTACCTTAACACCAATATTGCTAATAACATGCTGAACATGGAGCCAATTTTCTTGGCAGACATGGCCGAGGACTGAGGAGCATGTAACTTCCCGTGCCATCTTCCTCCTTGTCCTGGTGACCCACAGAACTTGCACCTACAGCCTCATCCTGGAACGTGTCCACGATCACCTCTGGAGAAGCAGCGGTGCAAGATTTCCTGACAAACAAACTCTCCAGCCTCTGGAGAAGGATGGCTCCAAAATGCTCTATCCCTTCCCGTCACAGCCCTGAGGGCCTTCCAACTACATGAACACTTGGCATTTCCGGAGGGGAGAGGACTGACATCAGCAGGCTGTGGGGCGTTTTCAGGCCCATTCTCTGTTTTCCTGTCTATCACGTGTTCAGCGTTCAGCATGCCATAAAATCAGAATTCTGTAGCTCTGTGCTACAGGAGGAAGGCATGTTTGGACAGGTAGGCAGCACTAAAATCAACACGTAAAAGCTGTAGTAGAGGAGTACTAAGTGCATAACTGCTGGAGAAGGCCCCATGACTGAAGGACAATTCAATCCTCAGAAATAAATGCTCTCTCTTTTACCCAGTGTAAAAGAAACATGAGTACTGAAACTTCCTCCAATGACACCTTCCCCCCCTTCCTTTGCCACTTCTGTCCCTCTGTGGTGTCTCACTCAACTACATGGCTAGCAGCCCAAAATAATTAACCAATAATTGGCTACGCTGGCAACAACCTACAGTGGTTACCATCTGACAGCTGTTTGCTGGCTTGCACAAAGTGGTCTGTTCTCAGCCTGGAGTAGGCCAGGTGTCCACACCATTAAAAATGACAATGGCACAACTGTTCCTAAGTGATGCCACTGATGTCTGCAGAGGCCAGGGCTGGGCACTGGGGAGCGTGGTACCTGCCAGAGGACAGCCAGCAGAGTCGCTCCAGCTGGGTTTCATGGGACCTGGACAAACCCTCTGCAGGGCTGCTCCTCCTGGCCTCTGCCTCAGCATAGAGTCACTTGAAAAGTGACAAAACAACCTTCTTTTTTAAAGTGCTACAATACAACATCTGCCATGGTTTGAAAAGGCTGTGTGAAATCTTCCCCACGAAGAATCTTGGGCTGGCTAAAGCAATTTAGCATATCCTTCCCTCTGTTGAGCTATCAGTGCCATCTGAGGCGACAACCATGTAAAACACGATGGCAGAATCCACAATCCTGAGCCTGAAGCAAATAGATGGGGCATTTGTGAGCAGCTGAATCATTTTCTTCCAAGGGTTTTTTGGTTTTCCTCCACTCAGCAGCTTTGCAGTGGAGGAGGGTGTGACCTCACAGAATTAGCTACCTGCACAGTTCCAAACGCAAACTGTTCTCTCCAGAGAACGATCAAAGACACTTTCTTTTTCATCAAAACCAAACATGTTAACTAAACCACCACGACAAACTCTGTACTACTGCAGTCAAATCTAAATGGCTGCTCAGTGATGCACAGCCACCTCTTCTTTTAGATCCTGGCCTGCTTTGTCTCCCTAACACAACCAGTTACAATTACATTTTTCATCCTTTCCACATCCCCTCCAAGCACCTGCAGCAGGAGCGTTTCCTACCCCATCAGTTCATGCTCTGTACCTGCTGAGGTGGAGATGACCTGAAGCAAATGGATAACCCACCTGCTCCCAGATTCCTGTACTGGATAAGCCTTGGGAAGGGCTTCAAGAGCTTAAGTATGCTGGCATTAAAGAGCTGCCTTTGGAAGGATATAGAAATAAAATGCAAATAAGGATCATTTTGTGTCCTGATTTTATCCATTAGTGGCCTAGACTTTCTGACTCTGCACTTTGGTTACCATTCTCTTAGAATTTCTCAGCCCTTCACAATCAGAACTGAATTTACTCGTGTTGCAGAAACCAGCCCAGTTTAGCCAGCAGTGCTCCCTACCAGAAGCCTGACATTGGACTAGCCAGATTCCTGGGAAGTAGAGCATGTAGAGTACGGCATATGCAATTCTAGCAGAGCATCTGTCCACGCTGTGGCTTAAGTCAGTCACTCTGGGTAAAATGGGAATTTACCTTTAATTATCTTAAACCCAAACAGAAAGCCATTTTTGGGAATGCCCATCTGTTACAGGACAGTGGTGGTTTCCAGCGCTGTTCAAATCCCTCCCACATATTCAAGTACCCAAGCAAATAATGTTTTTTATATATTTTATTAAACCTGCAATCTCTTCCTTTCCTTCTATCTATGCATATATTATGAATATCTACATGCACTGTTTCTCTGGGGATTTACAACTGTAATATAGCATTGCTCGGTTTACAGAGAAAACTGAATAAAAAAGGACTATCTGACAATATTAGGTGGTGCTAGATAGTGTTACTCAGCTTTGTAATTACCTTATCTCTACCTGCACAGCCTTAGTTTCAATCAAAAACACCTCAGTCACTTCCACTCCTGCTGCAGATAATGTGGGCCAACAGATCACTTCATCTGTGGCTGCTCCTCCACAGAGATGATAACACAAGTACTAACTTCCCTAGGACGCCCTTGCATCAGACTCCTCTTGGAGCAGGAGAATCACCCGCAATTCCACCACAAGTCAGGTTTCCTCAAGATCAGAACTCACAACTCAGAGCAGATGTGGCTCCTATCTAACCATATATCATTTTATTCACTTCTCCACACATGCTCAAATCAAACACCGAGATTGCTTTTCTCACTGTGGTTTTACAAGGAATAGAAACCACTTTGAAAGCCCTTTCTTTTTCAAGCAGTCCTGTAACACTCTCTTTTAGCAGTCAGGGCAGTGAAATGGTCTTCAAGGTCCCTTCCAACCCAAACCATTCTATGATAAGAGGTTTTGTGCTACTCCATAGCACTGTGGGAGGAAAAAAAGGACAAAAGGACACTCAGGTGAGCCCTGATCACTCCTTGCCCACTGGGTCTCAGGAAAGAATCACATTCGGCCCTTCAGCACTTATTCAGGTTTCCAATATTTCACTATTTAAATGACTTGAAAAATTCTCCCTCCCAAAGGATAAGCAGCAAAGTAAGAAAAAAAAAAAAGAGAGACAGAAACAGCAAACCAACCTCCAAACAAACAAATTCAGCTCCACCAAACTATCTTTTGGACACACATGTATTCAGTATCAAAATAAAATTAACCAGGACTGTTTTGCCAAGACTGTGACGTATGTCAACTGCAAGCATTGCTGTGGTAGCATATACCTAATTTACAGCTTTTACAGAGCATTTTCAGCTCTAATCACGCTTCTCTCACACTATTTCAATATATTTTAAAAAACAAAGAACCCTGTAACACATATTCCCTAATGCACATTTGCAAGCAAAGCATCTATGGTCTCAAATCCAGCATGACTCACGTTACAGAGCAAAACGAGTAAGATGATTAAATAGACTGGCTCACCCAGCCTGTTTTTACACATCAATAAATAACCTCAACACAGCAGAAATAGAGATGTGGTTTTCTGTTTGGAGTTAATTCAAACGCTGGCTCTTCTTCAGACCTTCCACACTATGTAAAATAGAGCTGGGCAAATAATTCATTATGAATAATTCATTCAATTAATTTAATTTCTTCTGCTCACTAATTAACTATCTTGACTTTTTTGAATGTTTTCATTATCTGAAAATTATTTACTCAACAGTTTCTATGAATAACTCCTTGCTCTAGATTGTTCACAAGCAGATTACTGCAAGAAATCAAAATTGTAAATTCAAGCTGTGCTGAATAGTTTTAATTAGACATGCAAGTCACATGGAATTTTTCTGGTTCCTTATTGGATACATGAGGGGAAAAAAGCAACAAAAAACCCCCGCAACCAACACCACAGATTTTTCCTGCATACAAACCCATCCCGAGACTCAACTTTGTTTGCCATGAAAATTCTCGAACATACCGATTTTATAGCAGAAAATGATTTTATCTTAATCTTTGGGAAAAAACCCAAAAGAACCAGTAAACTAAGCACTTTAACTTATAAAAGTGAAACTCAGCTTGCATTCATCTAGCCTTTAACCACTTCAGCTTCCCCTACAAGTCCAGGTGCTCTCCAGGCTTGAGCCTCCAGCACAGCTCCCCAGGCTGAGGCTGCACGAGGAAGAATTTCAGTGCCCCCAGGAGAACTGGAGACCATGTCCCAGTCCCCTCTTTGGTCTCCGTCAAGGAGAAGGTCATCCCCTGACCAGTTTGGCTGGCTCTAGGGAAGCTCTTACAGAGGCTGTGTGGTTCTTTTCTACTTTTCAGAGGAAATTGAGATATTTATGAGGATAAACAATGAAACCAGGTGGAGAAACTTTTGCCTTTTCATTCAAGCCGTACCTCAGCACTGGGTTCACTGTTTGCGTACAGGGGCACCCAGGCAGGTCACTCAGCCACCTCTGCCTGCAAACCCCAGCTACAGACACAGGGACTGGAACACGTCCTTGTATTGCTCGGTGGACGCAATGGTAAGAAGCATAAAAGTGACTAATGGAACGGGAGCGGACTACAAGTGACCAGAACACAGTCAATAGCAAGGAACATGGCTGGGCAATCACAGACAAAGCCTTTCAGCTTTCCAAAAGCAGAGCAAAGGAAATCTTCTCCTACATCATCCAATAACAACAACAAAATCCCCCCAAAGCCCCAAACGTACCTTGGATGTCTCTTTCTTCTACCAACAGCTGGTGCTGCTTGCAAATGGGCGTTCACTTTCACTCTCTCTATGGTAAGAGAAAAGGGAGAAGTTAAAATAACAAATAATAATCTATCGGGGCATAGAATGTTTCACAGAGAAACACAGAACTACTGCCAACTACCTCGTGTTCCTCAGAGGAGGCGGCAGCAGAGCATCTCCCGGGGGATGGAAGAGTGAGAAGCAGCCATGATTGCCATAATCATTGCCTGCTGGGCCCTCAGGGAGCTCAGCTGCTGCCATTAGTTCAAGCCACTGGCAGTTCTCTTGCCAATTTACAGCCAGAATTATATCTGCTTCCCACCCACCTGAGGTGGAGGAATTGTGGATTCTCATCAGCTGTGAACAATCAATCTTAACTGAGCTCCCGAGACACACATGGTGTGAGTGATCTGCTAAAAGTTACAGAGTTTAAACTGAGGTGATGGTTAACCACGTATAGATTTTCACAAAAAACATGCCAGATTTGGATGTATTAACCCACAAGAACAAATCTTAACCTTCTCTGTGTGCAGATGATAAATTATTTTGATTTAAGTCAGGAAGTGTCAGTTTGACCTTTTCCTTGAGCACATTAAGACCCCATCCTCACAGCTGAAGACTTCATGAAACAGAAGGCTGCTCATAGGCTTTGCCAAGTGGAACGCTTGCCATACCTTACAAATGAGATGGTCTTTAAAAAACATTTTCAAATAGTTCATGTTACAAATAAATGAAACACTATTTCTGTTAAAATAATTTCTCCCTCTGTCTTTGATCTAATATAATGCATTTCCAGCCAACTAATTTTGGTTTAAATTAGTGTCCTACAGTATTTTTATTCATACAAAACCATTTGTTTTTTTAGAATACCACATGGGCCTATGTTGATTCAAATCCTTGGTGGTTTCCTCAAATATTTAGAGCTGAGCACCAAATTCTGCTCACAAAAACTGTCTTAACTCATTTCTTCACTACTGCAATTCCACTTCTTAAGTCTCCAGCATATGTGCTACAAACAGATGAAACTCTTGGTGACAATGTGCATAATGAAGAGACCCCATTCCTTACAGAGAAGGCTAATTAATCATTAGGTGAGTGCTAGTAAATTTTCTGAATCACCAAGTTTCTGACAGACACGCTGTTAAGCCAGCGAAATGCCCGCAGATGTTGCTTGCCCATCAGAGGGGAACATATTCTCTTGAGGCCTCTGAGCATCTTGTCACAGTTTATTTATTTATTTTTGAACAAAACAAAAAATTAGCAAACCCATGTAATGATTAATGTATATGTGCAAGCAAATGATAATAGCATGAAGCCTATTAATAATTAAAACCAGTGCTGGATTTTAAGATACTAAAGTTGAAATGTGAATTGCTTTCCAGCAGCTCTGGAATGGCACAGTTAATGGATCTATTGCGCTGGCTCCCTAATAGCATAAGCATAACTTAATTCAGAGAAAACAATCCTGGATTTTCACAGCAGGAGTCTCAGTTTTACTTTACTCTCTCCCTGTGCCTTTTAGTACTTTACTGGAGCAGCCCCCACACTGGGTTCAGTAACCCGTGTCGCTCTCCCCCACCAGAGAGAGATGTCAGAGCCTCGGTGCAGCTCCGTGTGTGCCAAGAGCCCCCCGACTCCCTCCTCACCTGGGGGGACTGCAGGACATCACCCGCCACCGCTGCCCACAGGGAGCTCGGTGTGCTGGCTACGACGTGTCCAAATATGCCACAGACCCGCAGGCAAAATCAGAGCCAAACCCAGCAAGCTCTGTGATACGTCAGACAGAGGATACACATCAGGACAATGAACTCCTCAAGGACACCCTGGGTCTGCAGTTTCATTTAAATTATCGTTCTCTTTCACAGATTTTATAAGAATGGTTTCAGAGAAGCCTTAATGAGTATTTTTAAAGTATTTCTGTAATGACAGCGATATCTTTCAGGTGCAGAGTTCCAGGCAGGACTTCAGTAGGACTCAAGCCTGAAATCTCTCTTCCTCACTAAACATTTTCCTTTCAACAATCTTGAACTCTTTTCCCCTCTGCCATTACAAAAGAGGCTGGTATATATGAAAACTACCATTTCTTTTATTCCTCCCCTCCCTCCCCAGGTTTTAATTACATTATAGTTCATTAGCTCAGCTCATTAAGACCATAGTACAGGTAGGAAATAGGTAATTGGCTAGGTACAATTATTACATTAATTTAATTAGCTGTTTTGTGCTTTTATCAAAAAGGTGACCTCTGTGGAGACTGGAATAGGTTTCACTCCCTTGCTGGGTTGCAGGCAGCCCTGGGTCTGTGATTACCTATGAGAATGAAAAGCCACATTCAAATGGCTTTTGGTGGGGCTCAGCCTGAGGAGAAGAGGCAGCTGCCGTACAAGAGTGTTGCATTTTACTACGATTTGTCCCTCCTCGCTGGGGTACCAGTGGTGCTTTATTGCATGCCCAGCAAAGCGCCAGCCTGGCCATGGGGAATGTGGGAGCGTGGCTTGAGACAGGCCACATCTCCTAAGATCCTGTGACAGTAAAGCCAGAGCAAAAGTTAAAACCCAGGGCAGAAAATATCCACACATCTCCACAAAAATACAACTGAGCTGGCCCAGACTCCCCACTGGGGGCCCTGGCAGTGCCACCATGAGCCTTTCACCCGTGTCACTGCTGAACAACCTGCACAGGGCTCGGCACAGGCCACCCCCAAACACTCCTAGAGGGTTTTCTTATTTTAATACTGCTTTAATTAAACAACTAGAATGATTTGTTCCTGAGAATGCCACACAAATGAACACCATGCACGGAAGCAGCTCTAGGGATGCTTTCAATTAAAACAGCAATTGGTGGGGGTGGCAAGGCATGGTCCAATTCCTAATTAAGTAAATGTGACATCCCCCACTGACTAAGGTGGGAGCTGGACTAAGCCCAGAATGGAAAAGGAGGGGGTCAAGCAGTGGGTGAGTTCAAAATAGGTTTTCTTGTCCCCTTTACAGGAAAATGCCTCTGTATAGTTTACAAAGAATCTTCTATCTAAACAAAACCCAGAGATACACTGTGTGCAGGCAAAAAGAAAGCAAAATTTTAAGTGGGGAAGGAAAAAAAGAAAGAGGGATGTTTTTCAATTTCATCTCTGTGTTGATCTGGAGAAATTTTCTCTTAAAAAATAAAATATCTGTGACTATCCCACAGTTTAACATTTTTGTTGTATTACAGTCACTCACTCCTAAATCTCACACTGCTGAAATCTAGGTTTATACACTTACTGCTTCGATGTTATGTAACTTCCCGGTGTTGGCAAACAGAATAAATAATACCTGTCTGTTTGTGCAATCACACAAGGGATGTAGCTGGGATTATAAATTACCTTCAGACAAATAAGAGGCACAAAACATAAGCTTGTCAAGTCAACTGGAGCAAATTGGTATTGTGCTGGAACAAACTGGAGAACTAACAAGCAATACAGATGAAATCATGGACAGCTGAAGCAGATCCACAGTTTATCTTCCAGAGTCAGTTAATGTCAATGTCAGTGGAATTTGCACAAGCAACAAACCTTCAACCTCAGCTCTGTGCTAGCTGACATTTCCCTCCTTTTAAAATTGGCAGTGAAACCTAAATTTAACCTCTGGAGAATATGCCGTATGACATCTGTGTTCTTTACATGTTCAGCTTAAGACTTTGAAAGCTAATTTATCCATGCACCACCTCAATAAGTGACTTGCCTAGCAACTACTGAACTTCTGTGACTTGCTGGCTTCTGGCAGCAGAGCCTTTTTCTCTTGAGAACTCATTCTTTAATAATGACCGTCTTAGACCCCTGAGGATGACACTAATGAGCATTTGAAAATGCCAAAAAAAATCTAACAGCATCCACTGATTTTTGAAGAAACAGCACCTGCTAAAAGTGGCCATTGCACCGATAGATTTTTGCAGCCAATTGTGCCAGGCTGTTATTGGATTCGTATTGAATCTCACATCCAACATACAAACCCTCAAACAGACGCCTGAAATACTGAAAGCCAAATTAACAACTTCTTACAAAGCACTGCTTCTGTTACATGCTTAAGAGAACTGTATGTGAGAGGGATTACTAAGCAAATGTCACCTCCAAATCAAAACAGCTTTAAAATAATGAAGTACAGTGACAAAAGCGCTGTCAAGTCCAGCTCCCCTTCCACCAGATCCCTGGAACGCAGTTATAAGCGAAGAAGGATATGGGTATGTGGCTTTTCCCCAGAAATGCCTTCAGACACACAAGAGGCGCTGCATGTTTTGCTGGCACAGCCACAGTTTCTGCAGCCCTGCACAGAAGGCACAAATTGTGCAACCATCTTTTTAGGGAATCGCCCTCCTCAGTGAAAGCAGTTTCTTTCCTTCCACCACTGTGGTCTTTTTTCCACTTTTGCTGTGAGCACAAGAATACAAAATAACTCCAGAACTGCCGAATAAACGTTATGGAGAAAGCAAATGCACAATGTACTCATACATGGGTCCTTTGGCCAACACACCCTCTGCTCTCCTCTCCATCTGCCCTGTTTCTGTCTAAGAAATTTGGACGCTTTATAGGAGTGACAGGGAGACAAGGCAAGTATTTCCATGGCTGTGAAATGGAGACTATGATTACCAAATGGAAACAGGTACTTCTACCCCTTCATAGATATTCTTCACATCTTCCCCTAAAGAAATAAGTGGTATTGTACCCAGCTAAATTAGCAACAAATCAAACATCATGAGGCCAGGAGAAAATGAGTTTGAGAAATTATCCTGCTTCTTTACCTACACACCCCCATTTATGGAAACATTCAGCTATATCCTCCCTTTATATTAGAGGAAAATTAAATAGGTAATAATTTAGAACAAAAGAGGAAAAAACCTGTAACACAAAGGCACTGTTAATGAGGAACTGTTACTTGAGAATAGATGGATAAATGCATTACAAGAAAACAACAAGAAATAATTTAACAGGTTTAAAGCCTTTCATATAGCCATGGCCCTTTCAGTAAAATGATGTGCTTGTTTTGGGGGAATCCAGCTCTCCTGAAAGCCAGGTAAGAGTTTAGATTGCCCCATCTATTTACAGTTATTGAGTAGCAAAATGCTAAAGGAAACTGTGGCAGAGAGTAGCTAGGTATATGGTGATAGCACCTTGTCACCAACCTGAGAGGGGCTTTTACTTGAACATTCAAGTAACTTTACCCAGGAAAAAAGAAATATTCATATGCGTTATTGAACCACTGTACAAATGTCATGAGAATCAAAATACTAGATTGTCCTCTCTGTAAGACAGGAGCAATTTCTTTACTATAGGTTGACTTTAATAAGTGTCCTGTTTCCTGTTTGTGGTCTGTAGGCATCAGATAAAGCATAGGAAAAAACAAACCACATCTCCAAACTCACTTGATCTGCTGGAACACTCACACCCACACGTGCTCCTGTGCACACAATGGGTCTGTGCCTGTGCCCACTGCTCGAGGAAATGGATGAGGTTGGGGTGCTGGAAACCAGCAGAAAAGTAATTCAGATCAAATAAAAACCATGGCTACAGAGAAGAGCCTTCATTCCAAATTATTAGCTCCAGAGAATATGCCATCTGACCCCTACCAGAATGGGTGTGAGAAAAGAAGTGTTTGCAGTGTCACAAGTTTGGTGTGCAGCTGCTGGCAGATATTAAGGACAGAGCGCGGGAAGTGGGCAGGGGGTTCAGGGCAACCATTTCCTCACCTCGTCTTTGGTTACTGAGAGTTGCTATTCCCCTTACTTCTTTCCTTTTTCATTGAATCCAACAAAAGTAAACACGAAGCAGAATCTCAGTTGCACATGATTAAAATGAATCTCTTCAAATTCTACAGACCCAAAATCCTCTTGGTACCACTTCATTTTTAAGGGATGCCCAACAATGATTTACTGTGAGATGAATAATGCATTTATATCACATACGAGTTGTAGCAAAAATAATCTATAAATGTTTAATAAATATCCTGTAACGCTTTTGGTGAGCATGTTATAAATAAGTAACAATAGATTTGCAATGAAATATTTATATGCGTTTTGGCTATTGTTATGCGTTAAGTGTTCAAGGATCCATTACTAACAAAGTGAATGGAGTTATCAAGGTTATAGATATGTTCTGTAAGCCATTTATAACGAAACGCTCAACACTTAAAGTAAATGCATTTGTAGAGGTTGTTGACAAAGTGTAAGTGTCTAACAAACCATTCATACTAAACTCCACACAGATAGAAATAATATGTACTCATTTGCTAAGTCATTTATAGAGAGATGTGAAACTTCTCTGCTGGGAATGTATTTCAAGATCCTCGTGTGCTCCTGTGTCCCAACTGTAGCATGCTTAGAGCTTGACAAATCCCTCACAAGTCATATTATTAAGACTGCATTTTAGCTATCACATCCAGATAACCTGAAGGCTCAACAGCAGGGATAACTTCCAGAGAGCCGCTGGGGTCCAAATGCAGCCTTAGGGTTCTTCCCACACAGCGTGGTCCTGAATATCCACTGCTTCAAGGCATGGCTGGGGGAGGTACCCAGGGAAGCCCCTGCTGACCAGCACAGGAGGGCTACAGAGATGGCACTGGCCTAATATTCCTCACTAATGCCACCTCATTTATAGTGACAGCAGCTTGAGAAGGTCACACCTATTACTGTCACGGAAAATAATAAATAATACAGCAAGTGTTCTAAGGAAAAGATTGTCAGTGTTAAACTACACACACATCCATGGCAGTGTGGAGAAGAGCCGTGGTGCCAGGACATGCCCTGGGCAGGATAAAGCGCACGCCTGGATGTGGCAAACCCAGAGCCCCCCCGGTGCCGTTTGAGAGGACACACAGGGATATTAAGGACGGGTTTGTAGCACACGCTGCGATCACACAGGCGCCCTTGGGGTGTCCCAGCACCCTGGCTGTGGTGGGAGCACGTGGGGCTGCGGTGGGAGCTGCTGCTTTGCACTCAAAGCTGCCTCAGACCTTCACAGCTCCCACGAACACGCCGGTCTCTGCAGCAACCCGTGCTCGCAGCTCTTCCTGACCCACCAAGGCTGACGTGCTCAGGACAGCAGCATTGTTCTCCTGACAGGAAATCATCGTGCTCGCCTCACTTAGTGAAAAGGGCACTACAAATAGCTGGGAAGGTTTAAAACCTGTTTGAAATAATACCATTAAAGGTGGAAGGATTTAGCTTCCTCTTACGCAGCCACTCACCCAGGGCTTAACAGTAGAGGATTTGGCTTGAGAAACTGCAACAATACAGAACAACAAGTTGAATGCAGGAAAAAGTAATACTCAATTCTGTATTTCAGCTAATCTTCCAAAACATAGGAGTGTTACAGTCTGCTGGAACATGCATATAGCCACAACAGAAATGAAAAATAAATGAAGACTTGCTTTCAGTCCCTCACAAAGATGATAAAGGGGATGCCATTGAAGGGAAGAGGACATCAACATGAGATAAATTATCCAAATCACTTGCTCAAAATATGGGGTTATATTAGGTTAAACTTCTAAGGAAATAAACCCAATTTTAAATTCAATAACTTTCTTTGACATTAGGAGCTACTGTATAGCAAGTGTAATGCAAATTTAATTGCTGCACTATTTTGTATGTTCCATGGTGCTGATTCGTTCCAGGGTCAATATGGGGTTTGCTCATTTTGTGTCTCTCCCAGCAGTGTCGGGCACATATGAGAAGTATTAGATTTTGCTCTTCGCTTGTCCCCTTTCAAATTGCAAAATCACTAAGACCTGAAATAGGAAAATAACCTTCACTCTGTCTTTAGCTACTTGCAAAGGTAAATTCTTATCTCAACTTTAGCCGTATCCTCAGCTTTATAGCAACACTAAAATATTAGAGGGGAATACTTTCTAATAATGATACATTAATGAACAATAAATTACGGGGGAAATACTATTTAGAACATCCATATTAATACTAAATGAGTTGTTCATTATTAGTATAGTATCATAAATATAAAAAGGAATTATCAATAATTGGGTTCTGATTTTATATTGTTAGACACCAGAAATTATATTTTATTTCAAATAATTTCAATAGATGTTGTAAAAGTCATCCACTCTCCTGCAAAGGCTTGCATGTCAAGTGAAGCCATCTGAGAAAGAATGGGTGCTCCAGAAGCATAAGCCCTGCCATGCCTGCCTGAAGCCAGAGATTATTTCACTAACAGACAAAGCTTGCTGCGGTGAGGATTAGAAAATTAGAAATAATATTGCCATAGATTCCAGAAAAGGGAAAGTAATAAAAATTTTCACTTTCATAATACAACACTTCTCTGATCATAAGCAGGGACTCAACCAAGAGCCACCAATACGAGGTATGTCCCAATGACCTTGTGCCCAACGTCCACATTAGTGCAGCAGCAGCTTTTTGGATGGAGTTCATCATCCCATGTTGTCAGATTTTAGACTCTGATAATGCAAAAGAACAATGTGGCCCTTTCCCAACAAAACCTATTATTACGAGACAAAGTCAGATTTATTTTCTCATCGTTATTTTCATTTTCTTCCCTCATTTCCTAAGTTTTCCTGATGAAAGACCTACTAAGATACAGCTACTAAAAAAACTGCTGGTGGTGATGCTGTTTCACCACAAAAAAATGAGGAGAAAAGAAAGAGCGTTTAGGCAGTGCATGCAACAATAAAGGTAAGGGTTTGTGACTTTTCTAGCAGCTCAGGAATGCCAGTGTAAAGGAATCAAGTACTTTGTGTTTAAGTGGGAAAATGAGGCTTCATCATGTATAATAATTACATTTCATCCAGGAGAATCTTACTAGTGTATTATGGAGGTTTGGGCTGTTCAGGCATAACTAAGTGATAGAACTGGGAGAAAGGACCTACAAAAATGCTTTTCAGTTGTCTGCCTTCTCAATATCTAAGAAGAGCCTTCTGTACAAAGATGGATTTGCACAACCCATCATTAATATAAGCTTTGGAAACTTAACACTTCATAATTTTACTTTGTCACATATTTAAAAGAAAAAATGACATGTACACAGCAAGTGACAAACTGCAATCTCACAAGCACCGTGTCTATGCAAATGCTGTCAATAAGGTTCTAAACAGCTCATTCATTGCCAGACTCATACTGAAAATTGAGGCTCTTCTTACCAAGCTCTTGCAGGCTGGGGGTTATTTTTCATTTAGATAACGCTGCTTAAAATATAACTATCTTGCTGAGATATCATTTGTCTTTCCTGTCTTTTGGAGAAGCACACGACCCAGAATCTTGCTCGCCAGCCTCCCAGGGAGAGGAGTGTCACAGCTGCAGCTGGATTCCTGCTGGCCCTGCTCTCTTCCTTCCCATCGCCCTCCGTGCTCCACAGGGGCCTCTGCAGTCCACCAGCACTGGTGTCTCTGGCCAGCAGTGAGCACCTTCCTCTTGCCAAACCAGTAAAACACCGGCACACAGTCTTCCCTTGTTACTGGGCCCGGATGCTTTGGATGCTGGGTTACCCCTGAGCTCAGAGAGGGGCAGGAGGGAGAGCCAGCACAAGGGCAGCAGTGGAAGTGCAAGACAGGAGGACGGGACTGGGACCAGCCTGCCAGGCAGCAGTTACCAGTTAGTCCCACTTTAGCTTGTGTGAAACTGCCTGAGAAAAACATCTGCAACCTGACTGACTGCCCTGACAAGTGTTTTTGTGAGGGAGTTCTCTGTGTCCACCCAAGGACACTGAAGAGTCTTAGAGAGGAACTGTACATTCTGCTCCTGCATGGAGCAGGGACAGAAACCGTAGTCAGATAAAAAAATGACTGCAGAGGTGTCATAGAATGAAGACCAATAAGAAATATCTAGAAAGAGGAGCATGGATACATGAGGGACTGTGTTTCCATGTGACTGTCTTAATATCATAGTTATGCTCCAAAATAATAGATATGAAGAAAGTCTCTAATTAGGGGACAGCAAGAACTTCACTGTAACCTGGAATAGCCTGGCAGGTTGAGATTTTTCCTTCACAAACTCTTGGAATTGCAATGACAGGAGTTCATTTAATGGAGAGAAGATAGTGATACTGCTGCTTTCTTGTGTTACTGATCTTGCTTTTAATGAGAAACATTTTTCTTTTCCTCTTTCTGTTGGAAATTATGCAGTGAGCCTCCAGTCTGCTCAGACACATTCAGTGCAACTGAAAAGGTGCTCCCAGTTTCTGAGGCTGTATATTCAATTAATGTAATATGTCACAACATTTTCAAAATGCAAGTTTCTTAGAAAAAGAGACGTTACCATGAAAGAAGGAATTTAAAATACACGTAAAACGCATTTTCTTGGGAAAGTATTTGATTCAAATTGTCAGAAGACAAAAGCCCATAAAGGTGTCTCTTCTTAATCTTCAGCCAAAGTTTCAGGACCATAAACTGGCATCAATGGAAGCTGCAACTCAGGAATGAAAGGAATATATGGCCTTTAGTGGAAGAAATTTTTACACTTAAAAGAGAGAGAGAGGGAACATTTCTATGCTTTGCAGTAATTCAGCATAAAATTACTTACTTATTATTCATGACTGTCTTTAAATGCTTTATTGAAGCATAATGCAAAAAACTACCTGTTCATACTTAAAAACCAAAATTTTACCTATCCATCCTACATTTGGGTTTGGGCTTCGACATCTATTAAACAACTCCATTATTTCCCCCTTTTTTGACATTGCCAGGTGAGGGTACCAGTCGTTCCTTGGGTGTGACAGGGACAATAGCACACCAAAAAAAAAGAGCCACAGCCAATTTTATTGTTTGCAAAGGAGAGCTCAAGATGGGGTTGCTAAGCAATAGCAAAGGAAAGTCAGAGGTGTGGCAGGACTTCCTCTGGGTGTTCAGTGCCCTGGGACTCACACATTGCATTTTCTCCTTCTTTGGTTCCCTTGAACCCAAAAGCTTCACACACCTCCACTAAACTCCCTCATTTCACATGGAAATGTTTCGACTTCTTCCTCTCCCGTGTGCTCAGGACATACGGGTTGTGCTTTCTCGGGTGTTTTTGGGAGGAGGAGGACGGAGCCCACAGATTTCCTGCAGCAGCCTGTCTCACGCTGTGCTCCTGCAAACCCTAATGTAGCAGCAAGCCCTCAGTGCTTCCTGGGGCTGCATCCCAGAGGAGCAGGGCAGAAAACACCTTGGGTTTCTACATAAAAGATGAGCTGCTGAGGAGCAGGCAGCTATCCTCCTCAACTTGGCTGAAGAATAACAAACCAGAGAAAATATCTGCCAGGGCCTGGATCAAGCCCAGTGTGGATTCAGATCAATTCTATCAAAGTATTAAGCAGAGAGCTATTAAGCACTTATTTACAATTTGCAAAGATTATCATTTTTCCTTTTTTTTTTTTTTCTGGATTATGAAGAAATGCCTGAGTGAGGAAAAAACCAGCAGTTTCATTATCAAACTATTTAATCTGTTAATGGTTGCAGATTTTCTGGTTTCAGGAACTGTCATTTGCTTTACTTCCAACTTTTATGCGAGTTTTATGCAAGTCCCTCTCGGGTAGGAAGTGCGAGTGCAGTGACTTCTCCTCCTGCACTGCTCCAGCTTTACTCAGCTGAGCTGAGGTTTCCCTGAGACTCCCTCTGCCCATTCACATGCCACATTCCCCGTTGCCACTGGAATGGGCACACATTGCCCAGCATCCCTCTAATTTCCCCTGCCGCAGTCCAGCCCCTGCCACAGCAAGTTACTGAGAGCTTACAGGTGTGAACCAAGGGCTAAGGCATCCCTACCCTCCTTTCCTTTGCAGCTCCTACAGATCACATGCCAGGCAGGTTGTTTGCCACACAAAGGTTTGATCCCCTGTACCTAAAGACAGATTTGGGCCATTCCGGTTGCTCCCCTGCCAGACAGACAGGGCAGAACATCTATCTGCTTCCTGAGGAACGTGGCAAAGAAAAGCAAACCAGCTGATCCTTTCTCACTCTGACACACACCTTTGTCTCAAAGAAATCAGTGCCTGGACCAGAGATGGAAACTGAAATCTTCTAAATCACAGGGGAGGGCTCCTGATCACTGCACTGTGTTTCCTGATGGACAAGCTCTGTCAGATTTAGTGAGATGGTTTGGAGAGTGAATGCTGGAGCTCCAGCCCTCTGCTCCACAACAGTGTGGCTGCGCAGGAGCTCCTGCAGCACCACCCTTGGCAGCCTGAGGCATTAACCTCAGCCCCCACCGGCTTTGTCAGGTCTCCCCCCAGCTTGGGAGCCTGGCCCATCCTCGCTCTGGGCATCCCTCCCTTTGGCAGCAGGAAGCCTGAGCCCTGGAAACCAGAACAAGGTGAGAAGGACAAGCTCAGCATATGAGAAAGGCCTTTTCCCTTTGTTTAACGTGAACGCAGGATCCACCTGAGTAACATCACTCTGCAAATGAATGGACTTCTCATCCTGCTGGCAGAGCCTCCCTGTTGGTTGGAAGTTTGCTCTTCGGGCAGTTCTGCTGGTGGAATGCAATCATTTAAGTGTGATTTATGGCAGAGCTCTGTGCAGCTGGCTCAGTGCAAGGTGAACACACAGCAGTGCTTTAATAGTCCTTTTCCATTAGCAGGTATATTTTTCAGTTGGCTTCACTGCGATTGGGAGAGTTATAAACATAACATATAAAACACTGTTGGTAAATGTCTTCAGGCTAAGGGTAAGTTTACTGCTTGCCTCTCCAAAGGTGAGATAACTATATGCCTCTGGAAAATAACCTTCCAGGTGATAGCTGTGACTAAAAATTTGATGTGGAGAAGGAAAGAGTGTTTACAGTAGTGAGCTTAAAAGGAGCATCTATTCAGAAGCATATGAAGGGGGGGGAAAGCAGATCTAGGGCGGAGAAGCAGCTTTCTCTTTGCTTGCACCCGTCTTCTTGCTTATAAGTTACCTTTCTGAATATCCACATTGATGCTAAATAGCATTAATAATTGCTAAGTTATATTAAATTGCATATCAATCAAATTAATAATGTCTACCATACTTGAGGCATTTAGGTTCTTCAAAATCACTAGCATCTGCTCCTATTAAAAATGCCAGATGATTTGCAAATCCAAACTTTTGGTGAAAAACGTTAGCTAACAAGGTGAAATTAAAATTTACATCTTATTCCAGCATAATGGAGATAATTAAAAAGAGTGATAAACCCCTTTGATTAACCCTCATCCCATTTTGCACAGCACTATTATGCAAATTAACCACTGAAAACTTAGCACCAGCAAAAGATTCCAATATAAATACATTCTAATTTAAAAATTAGCAAAATACAAAAATATGTCACTGGATCTGTGACTGCACCCTTTGTCATTGCTGAGTTAAAGAGCAAAACTGGGGGCACATGTGGCACTGAGATAACTCATGTCTCGAGTTACTGAGGATTAGAGTTTGCTCCTGTTTCTTCTACCAGGCATCATATTATTCCCACAATTATTTTGGTGTATAATTTAATTAGCCTCCCTACTATAATCAAGCTGTGCTCTGTCATCAGAAACGTTCAAACCCTGCAAAATATGCATCAGAATTGCTGCGTTCTGGGTTACTGGGTTTTGTTTTGGTGCTTGTAGTTCACTCGTGTTATTTTTCCCGTGGCAAAGTTCTGACAGAAGCGTTCATTGAAGTTCTGCCTGATGGAATGATGTCTGGCAGCACTGTATGGCTCTGAGCACGTAAAACCTTGGTTCAAAGTCCTCTGAGTTGGGTCCCCAAGAGTCCCTCCCTGGCTCTCTGCAGCTACACTCAGCTGAAGACGAAAGCACATCAGCAGTGCTGACTTTTAGGACTTCTTTTCCTTCCATGGGGATGTTCGGTTTGGGGAACAAGTCACAGGTTCCTGCCTGCATTTTTTAGGGTGGTAACCCTGCATTTCTGGTACAGGGCTAGGAGAGCGAAGAAGCATTCAAAAAAGAAACTTCTTTAAATTCACAATATCCACCTTGCAGAGAAAACTATCGCTGTGCAGGGGCACGGATGAGGTGGCACAAGGGCTGCAGTCTATCTCTCAAATCCCAGCTGCTGCTTAGAAATACTGTATACAATGCTCTCTACCAAATCTACAGGAAGTCATTGACCAAACTACTTGCCTGCTTCTCCCCCTCTCCTGCCCAAATTAGAGTAGCTAACTTAATGAAAAATGATTTTTTTTTTTCTTTTTGTCGCTTAGGAGGGTCTGAACATAAAGCTCTTATCACCAAGCCACAGCTGTAGGAGGAATCCTTTAATCACAGCCTTCCTCCTTGAAGAAGAATATAGATTTATGACCGGACTTTGGTTACCGAGCGAGAAAGAAATATTGCCAGCAGCCACCATACTACTTCCCATAGGCTGTAAACAGCTTTAATCTGCTTTAGCTGTCATTTTGAAGTCGAGAGATATTAGAGCACACTGTAATTATGTAGTTGTGGGCAGAAGCACAGTTTATTTGCTTTAAACTAAAGTGGCAGAGGTAAGTTCATAGACTGTGCCTAAACAAACAAATCCTCCTGCCTCGCTCTGGCTGCCACCACGGGTGCAGTAGTCCCGTCCCTCTCCTGCTGCCCCACTCACTCCATTCCCCTGCCAGTGCCTGTGACAGGGCAAGAGTCCTCACCCATAAGCACAGATGTCCATTTTCTTACTTCGATATAACATGTCTGCTGCTGTATAGAGAGTATTAGAATAATGTGATTAGTTATCATCTATCTATGCTTTGTCATGAAAGAAAACTCCTACGTCATTAACGCACATCAAAAAAAGGGCTTTTTAGCCTTTCCACCAATCTCTAGAAAAAAAGAAAGTAGCTCCGTTTGACTGTTTTTTGTGGGAAAGACCATTAAGTTCCAGTGTGGAAAATGCAGGCTCCAGGTACTGCAGTTGTTTTTACAGCCTCCAGTGTTCGAGGGGAGTGCTGCAAACACTCAGTCACGGAGCTACTCTGCAGGTGACACAGTGTTCTGGTTTGCATAAAAAGTGAAACTTCTTTGACAGAACATAAGAAACAGACCAATTCTCTATCACGAGACCTCCGCTGTCAGCCAACAAGAACCCATTTCTCAAACCTCTGCAACCTTTAATTCTGTCCTGTCCCTGAGAAATCCTTACAGTCACTTTCTACCAATATTCTCAAAAGAGGCACCTGTAGATCCACTTCAGGAAAGCCGAGCCCTAAGGGCTTAAGTCTAAATTAATTCCACATATCATCAAAGCACACAGCTTTACTGGAATCTATGAATTTAGAAATAAACACATAGATATGTTTCTTCACCTTATTTATTTATTAAGTGAACATAATGAAATTTCATAGACTACTACTATTAAAGGACATTTGCTTCTTGGTCTGAGATTTCAGGGAAGAAAATACTAAACTAAGCCGTCTTTATATGATGTAATACTGCTGTCTTTGCATGAGTGAAGACAACAAGGTGCAGATAAATTGCAGTCTTCCTGGATATATATTGTTTTATGCTGCATATTGCATTTTAAAATTCATAGATTGAGGGATCTATTTGCCGTCAGCTACATGTTATTGCCTTTGCAAAGAGCTGCTGTAACTATTATGCAGGACACTGCAGTCCCTCTGGATTTTCAGACCAATAATCTCCTCCTGATGGAGTTTGTCCACCCCACAAATTCCATCAGAAACCGCTTAAAATACCTGAGCCTGTTCTGTGCTGAATGCCATTAGTTCACCTGGTTTTAGGAGGTGCACTGGCAAGATGTCATGAATCAATATCGGTATGATGTACAGAAAATGCATTTGTTCATTCATTAGCAAAATGAAGTGGGGGAAAAAGGCAAACATGGTTTATTGGACAAATTAAAAGTGATTGCTATAGCACTGAGAGCCGTAATTATCAATTCTGCTTGAAAGGGGAATAAACAGTCCTGCAGGGCTTTTTGCAGCATCATTTTTGCCTCAGTTCGCCAGCCAGGCATCAGCCTCCATGGAATGCAAACAGTCATCCAAGCAAATTATCCCTGCTAAGAGCAGGACTTCTCCTAGCAAGCACTGAAGGTCTTGGTGCTGTGGACCTGTCAGTGAGGTCTGTTGGGCTGAACTTCTAATTCCAGAAGCTGAGGAAAGCACATGAGTGCTAAACACAAAGAAGTAAAATACAGTGGCACTTACACTTCCAGAGCTCTTATTCCTCCACTACAGCTCCCTGGGTTCTTCATTCAAATGAAAACACAAAAAGGAGAGGCAATTTTAATGGCACTTCTGAGCTTTAGAAAGCAAAGTTGCAGAGCAAAGTGAACAGAAGAACTCCAGCACAGTCTCAAAATGAAACCACACAGCTTGGAAGACTGAACAGTCTTCTCACTGAAGATTAACATTTTCAATTAATAACTTTTATGATAAATTGTTGTGATAATTAAATGAGAATAGAGACGGAGCGCATATAAAGTGTTTGGGAGAGTCAGTGACTGCAAATTTCTCCATGATTTTCTCCATCAACATTCCCCAGTCATTCCAGACATTAAAATGAGCAGTCAAACCTAATTCTGTACAAAACAGCACCATGGTCATAAAACAACTCTAAAAGGCAGTCCTGCCGCTTCTGTTGTAACAGACAGGGATGTTAATTCACAACTGGCATCTTCTAGTGGGAGATACCAAGCTAAAGATAACCATCGAGAATATCTTTGTTGGATTAATGCCGTAGGTGGGGTCACACTGACACTTTTTTTAGTAAGCTCTACGATTAATAAAGCTGCTTGGAAAGTGGTTCTTTTAATGACAGACACATATATATTGTATGACCCAAGTTCTTCCTAAATGCCATCTTATTGTCAAAATGCTGAGAGAGAAATTTGATATGATTAATGTTCTCCCTCCCTCCCTTTCCCCCACACTGATCAGACAGAAGGCTAATCCAGTTGCCTACACTGAAGCAATGAAAAATAAAAGGGTGATTTCTGCAAAATTCAGTCCTCATACCTTAAGAAAAACCTTTCATTTTACTCATTTTGCACTACAAATAATTAAAGGATATGAATCAGAGGGCTGGGAGTGACCCCCAGAGATCAGTTAAATGTGTTTCCCTGCTTGCAGGCAGAAAAATCCTCCATGGTGTTTCCCAACATGTGTGTGCCTATCTGAGGCTTTAAAGACCCACACTCAGGGTCTTTGCAGCCTCCCCAATCACCCTGCTCCAATATTTCATGAGCAAGGAAAAGCTTTTCCTAATGTCTGAGAGAAGTTTTCCTTTTTATAGTTGGAACTTCTTACCCCTCCTGCCACCAGCATGGAGCAAACATGCAGTGTCACCATTCTTTTAAACTTTCCGGGGTGACATTTTTGTCAAAGGAGTGATCCCAGCAACTGGCTGCGTTTCCCTGCCGAGTCCCCTGTGATGGCTCTAGTGATTCAACATCTGCCAGCTGGGCTGCTGATCCAGCTGAAAGTGAATGGACAAAAAAAAAAGGGGAGTTTTGAGGCAGATCAGTGGCTGCAAGGGAGCAGGAGGTCAGCTTGAGGGTTGAAACTCCTCCAGATGTTGCTGCTACCAAGAAAAACCTCTCTGGACCACCAGCCCAAGATCCCTTTGCACTGAATTTCCACCTAGATAGCTGTTTTCTGTCCTAGATTTAGGCACTCAATTATTCCTGTGTAAGCCCAGTGCTTTCCTCTTGTCTCTGCTGAATAGTTCCACTTATCCAGAACAAAACCACATATATCTAATCATCGGGCTCAGTCTCCTGCCATCCAGCATTCAGATTTCTCCTAGCTGGTAACACGTGCAGGTTTAATAAACCTCCCTTCTATCACATCCTCCTGAACATAATTAAAAAAAATTAAATAGCATCAGTATTACACACAGATAAAATGGTGGGCTGGTTAATACCTCTGTAATTGAGGACACCTGATAAACATTTCAATAAAGAAAAAAAAAGAGAAAGCTGTTGATGCATCACTCAATTAGAACTGAGGCCTCACTCCTACTTCATCAGCTGAAATATCAGAACTGGAACACAAGCATGGCAAATACAGTGGTCATGTGTGATAATGAGCCCAAGTTTCTCGAGAGAATTCAGTTTATTATTTCCTTTCTCACCCTGCCCATGGTGGATCTTCAGAAAGATGCCAAAAGTACAGAGTGTAGTGTTATTGTTTTATCACAGCTAAAAGAATCAGAAGCCAAGCCTTGTGAAGAAAGGAGAAGGACCACTTTTCAGGAGAGGGAAAACCAACAAACATTTGATGGGAAAGTCCTGCAGTTACTTATGGTCTAAGAAAACCTCAGTCATGAATATCCCTGTCTGCATTCAGTGACAATCTCCAAGCTGTAACAACCCCTGCGATTCTTTGGCACGAGATGTCCTTGAGGCCAAGAGCTCCAGCACACCTAAGAAAGTTTTCTTCGTGTTAACACCAGCAAGGCCCTCTGGGGTCTCTACGGGGAAGGTGAAACACCAGAGAAAACTTTGAAAGACACTACATAAATCCATTTCTAGCACAAAAAGGCTATTAGAAGGGTTAGTTGTGGCTACCAGAAGGTTGCTTGTGGAAAAAGAAATTTATTGAAAGCTAAAGAGTTCCCACATAAGGTTTGTGTTTTCTCATAAAAAGCTTCCTGATGCAGCATGGGGGAGGTAGAAGAGGGAAGGTGAGGGAGACCTGATCCAAGCTGGCCACTGTTGGCCAAACAGCAGTGTTAGGAATGTAGATTTGCCACTTCCCATCCAAATTCCCTAACAAATGGGATCAGTAGTTACACGATTCCTCCCTTCCCTCCCATCCCACACTGCCCCCCCCCAAGCAATAGCTACTCTCTTCACCTGCTTCATAACCCAGAATTATTGTTCCTTCCATAAGCCTCGAGAAATGGGACACTAAATTAAATAGACCACTGGCTAATCCGTTAAGGTGTTTCTTGTATTCCTCATGGAGGCCAGTTCTGGGAGAGTTGCACTCCTGAAGTTAAAATTCACTCCCTGTGGAGAGAACCAATATGAGGCTTTTGTGCCATTTCTCAGCCCTACAGCTGCTATGCTGAACAGATATAGATATATATATATATATAACCCAGCCATATTAGTGAGCAGGAGCTCCATGAGTTTGTTCAGTCATTAAATAGGCTGTGGAGCAGGTTAAGGGAAGAAAGAGAAATAACACACTTGTTTCATCTACTGGATGTTTTCTACTAATAGGAGTTTTAAAAGCAAAGTTCGGGTGTGTGATTTGCTGTTCACAGGGGTACACTGTTACCTCTCAGCACTTCTTCATGTCCCTTCCTCTACTTCAGAGACTACCAATCAAACACTTCTTGAACATAACAAAATTGTTAAAGTACAGCAGTTTCCTTTTCGCACCAGAAAAAAATATATTTATGATTAGAGCATTATGTGCTAATATAACATTCAACAATTAAAATTACTTGCATCCAAATTTTATTGCCTGTTAATGGCATCTAAAACAATATTGATAACAAATGACGCAGAATATTTTCCCAGAAGTCTAATTCTGATTCATAAAATTATTTCATGTACTGGCTTGAGTAATGATACAATATATAATGGGAAAAATACATCCCAGTTGTTGATGATTTCCTGCAAGTTCTCCAGGAGAGTTTCCTTTAAACTTACACAGAAAGCTCAAGAAAGCAAACTTCCTTACACAGAGTTGGTAAGTAGGTCTGAAAAGCAGTGTCCGAAGCCAGCTCTATTTTCCCTTGTAGTTCTAAGGGCACAAAAGGAAAAACCAAACCAGACCCCAAACTCAGCAAGGTTTTCACATTTACAAGGATTTTCAGTGGATTCCAGTCCAAACAGACCCAAAGACAGCCTCGTTCCAGTGATCACAGGAGTCCTTTCAGCACCGAGGGGGAAAGCAGAGAGCAAGGCAAAGACGCTCCTGCTCGCTGGCACCAACGCCAAAGGACACAGTCACCCAGAACGCAGGCATGGCTTATTAGCCAGGCTTTCCCAGGGCTCTGAGAGCTTTCAGAAGAAACACTCAGCCCATTTGCATGGGTTAGAAGGTGAGCACTTCCTCCTGACTCTGGAGAGCAGCAGGGGCTTGGTGAAACCCGAGCACTGAACTGCTCTTCTTAATGCTCATCAAACTTTACAGCCCTGGGAAGTCGATGGACTAAAGCAGACACACTCCTCCAGTGGGGTACCTTTTTAGCTCTTCTTCTTTCTCCCTTCACTGAACTCTACGGAAGGAGTAAAGGAGAAGTCGTAATGCCTTTACAGAGCTCAGCTGTTCAGATCATGCTCCCCCCTTGCCCTCTCCTCCTGCCCCAGTTCTCAGCTGATGCTACAGACAGGGCTGTGTGCAGCCTCCTTGGCTACATTTGGCAGGAATTAGGGTCATCAATAAAACAAGCCATAGCCACAGTACAGACTCCCTTGATTCACAGCAGGAGGGAATGCTACATCTGAAAGCAAGCGCTGTCATTTCAAATGTCACCCAGTATGTCACCAAATGTCACCTTGCTAGATTTTTCCTGTAATGACAGTTTAAAGCTATATGTGATGTTTGCTGAACTCCCTGGTAGATCATCTATTATGTTCCACTTCAGAATCAGATGCTAGACCTTCCTGACATCTGGCAAGTGATTGCCCTGTAGTTACAGCAGTACAAAATGAAAAGAAACCCCAAACACCTCCCTACACACACACACACACACACTCTCTCATGCTCACCAAGCCTTTACCTTTCAAAAACAATTTATAAATGCCTTCCAATCCACACATGCACTTAAAGATCACATCAGCACCTTCACCTTTCACTCCCCATCTTCAATCGATTGGTCTGGTTTTGGTCTTTAGGGGTCACTTCTCCAGAAAGGTGAGCATTTCTCCAAACCCAGACCTTACAAAGTACCTTTTTTAAATGAAAGTTCCAAATAGACCTGCCAAGGGTTAGGACAGGTGGACATCCAAATGCTATCTTTTTAAACTATATAGATGTTTGTAAACAGACACACATGGAAATGGGTCTCAAGTACAAACATATAGCAGAATCAGTACGGGAAACTTTGCCCTACTTTGCCACCTTTTTTCATCGGTTTACCTTCACAATCAGTTCTGTTAAACGTTTTTTTAAGTGTTAGTGCTACTTGCAGTTTATATTGGAACATTTTGAATATCAGCCACACAGCATCAGTAACACTTAAAGTATATGGAAGAGAAAAATAAAAGTGGCTTGTGCCCATTTTCACAGGAGCTCTAGCAGAAATAAACACTAGGTAAAACTCCAGATCCCTCAAGTATCTTACCCCGATACCATCCAGCTCCTCTACAGCTTTATATCTAAGACCTGTGCTCTGACCATCCTTAGTCTTAGCAAAATTGACCTAAAGTGACCTAATCACTTAACTCTCTTTGCAAATCTGAAAATGAGGCAAGGACATTTTCAGTGCATTCATTATTTTTAGGGTTTCTTTCTAAAACACCTGCAAGAGAAGTGGGCAGTATTACTCATGACACTCTGGGTTTATTTCCCAGCTAGCCCACTGTTCACCAACGTTTGGTTTTTAATTTCCCCCCAACTTTCCCTGTTCTCTTTCCTCTTCCATTTCCTAACACTTGATGCTTCTTCAAGGCTGCCTCTGCCGCACCCACGGTGCTGCCCAGGGTAAGGCTGCTCTCTCAGGGCTCTGCTTTTGACACCAAACTCAATGATCAGTTGATCAGTCTAGCCTATCAGTCTGGCTGTTGACATTCCGCCTCTTCAAGCTTCTGTTTTCCTGTGCTATTTTTGTCTCATTCAGCAAGTTGCGTTTTCCTCTGAGGTCACCCTTAAAGGTCCATGTGTCATGTTTTTCATTTCTGCCTTGTCAGGAAAATCTCGCCACTGCATCTATCAAAGTAATCATCAGGCCTTGATGTAAGAGTGTGGTTCCTCTCACATTTTTCATTACCAGATAATTTATTAATATCCTCCTGTGCAAGACTAGATTCAGCTTGATAAAACCACTATCAGCAGTGACATGGTACGCAGCTCTCAAACCGCTCAGCTAGCTCGGCAAACGCTCAGAAAAGAGGTGTCCTTTTAACCTCTCTCACCCCTTAATTCCTCAGCAAGCTAAAAGATTTTGGATCCTGAGGCTCTGGATGATTTTGGTGTTGTGCCACTCAGCAAAGCTGACCTGGGTCAGCCTCCTCACACCAACCCTTGCAGCACGTCTGGCTTTTCCTTCCCGATACTCTTGCTGGAATGGAATGGAATACACACCCATTAAACAGAATAAAAGTGACCTAAGGGTAGACACAGAAGCAAAAAGCTTTGTGGTTAGGAGCGTTGTCTCCCATCCAGAAACTGCAGGCAGTCATTTTATGTTTCAGACGCCGCTCTGGGTGTTCTCTGCCCGTGCCCCCTGCCCCCCTCAGCAGGATCTCTCCTGCACGTTGTATTTGCTGCCCGAAGTGCCGTGGGGCTCCTCAGCCGGCCCCCGCTCCATTACGGCCCCAAACGGAAGCACAGGAGGCCCTGCACAACAGCGGCTGGCTAATGGCTCTCAGGGTGGACATTAGGCAGGAGATGCATTTGTGACATGAGTGGCAGCTGTGCAGACACCAGTTTATGTGATTCAGCACAGCTATTTCATTAATTGCGTTTCACGGTTCATTTCCTCAGATTACACTCCAAATAAATAAATAAATAAGAACACAAAGCTGCCGTGGTCGCTGAACCGTCCACCGAACAAAAAGAAGGGGGGGAAATGCCCTTATTTTAATTGGCTTCCTACATGTTTTTCCATCTTAGGTGCTGTTTAAACTGTAAAGAAAAAAAAAAAAATGAGGTAAATTGCAGTTATATTCCGCTTTCTAATTATCTCTTCAGATTTCCACAGAGACTTGGTAACTTAGAGAAACCCTGCCACGAGGAAACATGCTCTAGCCAAATGGAAACGCTGCAGAGAGAGGCTTACCTACAAACACAAGGTATCTATATCTGCTGCCTTATGCGTTTGTATCTGTGACTTAAATTCAACACAGAAAAACGGTGCGTGAAGCCTCAGGAAACCAACAGCTCTGTTTAAAAACTGATCCTTTATGTCTCTTCATAACTATATTCATAATGGAAAAGTAATTACAAGAAACAATGAAAAATGCAAATGCAGAAATGGAGAAACATTGCTTCGATTCAAACCAGGAATGTGAGGGCTCTACGAAGACAAGGAGCTTGTTTTTGGGCAGAGAGTGACGGGCGACTTGATCAGCACCACAAAAACCAACCAAAGCAGCCAACGTGGTCAGGAATTTATAAGACTAAATGTCACAGGAGACTGTCCCAACATTTACTGTCTGATAAACCAGCAGTTTCCACATCAGAAGGTGTAATTAAACAAAAAACTACCTTCTCTAAGGAGCTTCTAATTGAAATTAGGGTGAAACCCTGACCCAGTTCCAGTGGTTGTTGCTGGGACCTTTGTCACTCATAGGCAAAACTTGGGCTGAATCAGACACAGCAACACTCTCAAAACTAAAGTTTCTATAGATTATTTTCAAAAACCTTTCTTTAGGAATTTTTTCAGGTTTCCAGAGGAAAAGATGCACCCAGGAATAGCCTTCAATCTTGCTGTAGAGCAATCATCTGGGAACGTAGGTTGAAATATTTATTCAAACACAGTCAGAGCACGTTCTAGCTAAAAGCCTCATAAAGAACAACTCTTCACAGAGAAAATGCACAACATCCCCTCAGAAAACAGCTACTTTTGACAGGGCAAATACCTAGTGCTTCGTTTTGATCGCTTTTACAAAATATGCAAATACCCAAAGCTCGGCGTTTGCAGAAAATCGCGAACATATTTAGAAAAATATGGGGCAGGGAGCCTTGGCAATTGCTGAGTTATAATCACCAAGTTACTATAAATACCCAGAGTGTGAGAAAGGCTCTGTCTCCCTCTGTGTTTCAGTGCTGCTGCTAAGCACTAAGCTTTTTTTTTGTGGTTTCATTTTAGCAATCAGGATCTCTCGCACTTCCCGGACAGATGGCCATTCACACTTCAGTGCTCATTTAAACACATACGTCAACGATAACAGAACATTTCAGCTGAGAACAGGCCAATGTAATCTTCCAAATTCAAGGCTATCTGTCATTTTTGTTGGTTATATAAAACCGGAGTCAAAAGAAAGTAGGACTGTTCTTATTTGGAAAGCTAGAAAGAAAATGGAAAATTCCACCTGGCTCACTGTCAACACGCAACTCGGGCAAGGCTATTTAAGATGATTTGAGCAGGTTTGAATGTCTGGCCTCTGCTGATCCATTGGCACTTGCTCATGGGGCCTGCTAAGAAATGGGAGAAGCTAATATCAGATTAGAGGATGGATGTTGGGCCTCGCAGGCTGCTCAGAGCCCCCACAAGCGCATTAATTCTGAATATCCCCTTCAAATCCATGCCACGTTTATAATGTAATGGCCCCGCGTTTGTCTCTTAAGGTGTTAGATAAGAACATGCCAGCACCTCGCAATGCTCTGCAATACACAGCAGGCAAATTGGAAGTGCAGGGAAAGTCTCTCTCCGACTCCGGTGCTGATCCCCCGGGTTTGCTCGCAGTGGACACAGTACTTATGGGGATAAACAGACCAAATTATTTGCCTCTGCTGTCAAGCCAGCATCTTAGACAAGAAGGAAAGCATTTAAATTTAATAACATTCTCCTCAGCTTCAGGGTGGACGATGTGTAAGAAATGGAAATCTGAAACAAGGGGGAAAAAACTCTCTCTGTGGTGTTTCTGGGTCCTGCCAGTCACAGGAAGAACTTGTATTCTGCTGAGAACCTCTGCTGAACGCAGGTTATCAGCAAATGATATTTTTTCAGTTAAAAATAAACTCCACAGGCAATCTTTTGGGAACTTTGCCAAACCTAAACCAACCTATGAGCCATTTAAAGTTCAATTAATTAGTAATTAGGAGGACAGGAATTAACACAGGGGAGCATTTAAGAGAGTGTATATGTAATCAGCCAATAATTATCAACAGAGCAACAGAACTGTGACACAGTGTGAGTTTCCAGCATACCCACCTAAGTGTGTAATGAACAGAGCAGTGACTAAATATTTTAGGTTGCCATCCATGTGAATCTCTGCTAAGTCCACTGTTGCAATTTGCACCCAAGCTACTAAGCATAAAGCTAAAGAGGCTCTACTGGGAGTACAAATTTCCCTAAACTTACAATGCTGTGTAACAGCTGAGTCTTAAAATTATATTTTTCAGAGGACTGCCAATAACCAAGGTATTTGTTGTACCATACTTTTGTCGTGTGTGTTTGCAAAAGGAGCTTTCTCATCAATAACCAAAGCACAGAGTGGATCAAGAGTGCAGCCAGAGCTGCTAGACAAATGAGTTTTATAAGGGAAAAACAAAGGTCGTGAAAATCAGCTTGACCCTGAAAGATTCTAACATTCTGAAAGTGAAAGCTGTGAACACCGAAGAATTTAGGGGACACACTTTACAAGGGAGTTAACTGAATTTATGCTGCAGTGACTGACATGGTCAGCAAAAGCATTTGCATCCTGCTGTGGAAGTGCAACACCAGTGGCACTGGAAACTGCTACTGCACTGCAAGAATGCAGTCCTGATCCTCACACATGGTTCATAAAGGACCAAAGAGGTACCAAGAACATTCAGTACTTTCTCTGCCATTCCTGGTACAAAAGATTTAGAAACAAATTATCAGGCTGAATAAAAACCTGAGATAACAGGAGTGCAACGACTTCCCAAGGCGTAAAACACAGCGGTGAGTGGTTGGATTTAACCTTAGTCATGTGGTTAGCACTGGAAAAGGCCCCTTAAACAAACTTGCCTTGTCAAACACGTTGTGAAATAAAAGAAGGTGACCCAGAAGGATCCTTCGAGGCACAACAGAGGAGTGACTTTACAGATCAGCAGCTTTAACAACGTAGAGGAGCTGACCCAGGAGAGGATTAGCTGGGGAGGCAAGCGGTGTGTGCTGAGCACCTGACTGGGCTGGAACAAGACAGAAGATGAGAATAAAACACCCTTCAGCTTCTCACAGAAGCCATTGCTAAACTTGGTGGGGAACAAGATAAACTTGAAGGAAGGGAATAATTAGCTTTTCTGCTGGAATGTAATTCGTAATTCATTCTGACTGAAGCAAAAGGAGTGTTTTCTTTGTGGAGGTGGCTGAAGGTATCTGAAATGCTGTGCCTCACCTTTCTGCTTTTTCTGATTGAAGCTTTCTCTGGTAGCTGGTGGGAGCCTTTGAAGCTGACTGAATGCAGATAAGAGGGCAGGATGGTCAAGGTGCATGCTCTTTTCACAAATTGTTTTCCTGTATTTTATACTCCTCGGTGAATGAGACGTATGATGAGATCTGCCACAGCAGCTTGACACTCCTCCATGGGAGTGCCAACAAAGCAGAAATTGCTTCTGGATGAACAGTATTCAGTTAAAATGTCATTTAATTATATAAAGTGTTAATCTAAAATTATTTTTGTCATAACTATGTGCAAATAACATAATTTTTCCTGAAAGTAACTGATGACTCACTGTGACTCCTACTGTAAGTTTTACGTGTTTTTCTTTTGTAATCTCTGGCAAAAATGGGATCCTAGTCACTACAGACTTGGGTGCAACGTACATCAAATGCTACAGCTCTCCTTTGGGTAGATCCAGCCGCTTTGTCACTCAGTAGTAGATATTAATTAAGACTTACTGAATAAGCATAATTTGAATTTCTGAGTTTAGGGTCTGTTTGTCTGTTTTACACTCACACAAAACTGCGCATGGCCAAGCGGTTTAAGGTGGTTTATGAAAGCTTTGCATTTTACTTTTGCAAGTTGCTAAGTTTGTACCTGTACACATGTGACATGCAGATGAACAAAGTCAGATAAATGAGCACTACTACAGCACTTACGTGGGCAAAGGAGTTTCTTTCTTTCAATATCCCTCCCATAAGCAGATTATTAAAGTAGTAAGTGCAGCCCAAAACCTGTTGCCTCATCTGAATTTTTCACAAAGCTTCTTTCCAGCCAGAGAGCTCTATCTCTTCAGTAACTTCACTCTAAAGATGATGATTCACGAGGTTTCTGTCTACACAATTAGTCAGTTCACTTTGTGCCACCCGAGCACATCCTTGTATCAGTAATAGGATTTTTTTAGTCTCAGGTTTTTTCCTGTACCACTTGACTGCAAAATTGCAACTTTTGATAGAGCTTCTGTTTCTGGTGAAGCCCATGAGCTCTCGGGGTAGGGGGAAGCCAATGTTCCTCAGCAGTCTGGATTCTGTTTGCTGGTCCCCTGCCTGTTTCGGTCACTGCACCACCCCAGTCAGAGCCAAAGCTGGGAGCTGGCTGTGCCTTTTCCACCCATTCAATGGGCCGTTTCAAGCCTTCACCCTGGCAGGGCTGCTTTAGCCTCAAGGAGTCACCAGCACCAGCAAGAATTTCTTGGACTGTCTAATTACTCTTTGTGGAGCAGTTCTGTTCAGTAATATTAATGACTGTATAAATAACAAAATAACTTCTTACAGTTCTGCAAGATGTAATTCTCCTTTAATACCTGACCTTCTTATGTTTTAATAAACTTATTGAAATTCCTTTTTTAATAATTAAAGAGTGCAGCTATAAAAAGAAAATGCCTCGGATATTGCCTGCAGTTTACACATCATAAACAAGAATTTTACCTTTCAAATGTCAGTTGTCAAACATTTTGTTGAACATATGTCTTTCATTTAAAGATGATGGTACCTAAGTTCCTGGACTGCTTTAAAAATACCAATCTATGGATACCACCAATGCAGAGCATTTTTTGGCCTTGACTTATAACAGGATACCCAGCTGAAATCTAACTCAGTATAGGAAAGAAAGGACAGCCCCATTGGAGCAAGACTTATTCTGTAACGATTAGATTTTATTTGTACTGTGCTAGTGCCCCTTACGAACAACACCAGCACCAAGAACTGCCCCAAAGTCTTACCACCAAAGGAATTTCAATCTAAAATCTTTACCCTCTGCACTCCTCAATTTTTTTTCCTCCTAGCTAAGTATAGAAACTAAATGTTTCTAAGAATATTTCTGAGCACACTGGTTCTCCCTCTGTTTTCTTCAAGCACACTGCACACCCCAGAAAGCTGAATGGCAACTCAGTGAGGCGAGTGTGAAGGTAACAGATGAACACAATAACAGCAGCAGCAGTGGAAGCACTGCCCGTGACTCACTCAGGGAAGACATTCCCATTTCTCTCTGGAGAAAGGCACGGCAACAGGAGATCTGTAACCACCAGGCAGAACCACGAGGAAGAAACACTTCAAGGGCTAATGAATCTTTTGGGGAAAAAAATGTTTAAGTAGCAAGGTTGTCCACGCATGAGCTAAAGTAGCTTTGAAAAATCTTTAAAATCTGTTTCTTCAGGTAAATCAGAACTCCCAAGCAAACTAGTAACCAATGCCAGCATAATGCTTACACATAATAACTTGCCTTGTAAATGGAGCAGGAAGAGAGGACTGGGTTTAATGAGATAGAGATTGCTTGGAAAAAAAATTATCCCAGAATTCCAGCACAGTTGTGTAAATTTCAGGCAAATATCTATGGGTTTTTTGGGAGGGGGAAACAAACAAACAAACAAACACACCACACACCTCTTTTTCTTGCTTGTGATTTCTAAAATCGAGTTCCACTTACCATTATTAGAGTGCTTGAACAACATCTTTTGCTACCTCATACCCGAAAACAACAATTTGGAAAACTGTGAGACCTATTTCCGATGGAGAGTAGTCTCCTAAAAAGCTAAAATCCAATCCACATCCATCTTAGCTCTGTAAAACAGATCACTGTTTGATTATCAGACACACATGCCAAGTCATAAATTAATATTAAAGTCAGTGATGGGACTTGAACCTTGATCTGGTGGCTTCCCAGGTGAGTGCTCTGCACTTGAGGTAATAGAGTAATTAGACAGCTTTTCCTCTGAAGGATAATTGCTAATACATGTTAGCTGTTGGAGAGAAGCCCTCCTGAGGAGCAGATATGCGTTTCCTTTTTCATTAAAAAAGAAACTTAACTTTTTCAGTGGTTAACCTTCAGCATATTAAAATGTTTAGCGCCTAAGTTAGATAGAAGTGTTCCTCTGAGTAACAAACAATTAAAGGTAGTAGAGAAGTGGGAGGGTAGGACTGTGTTTCTGAGACCAAGCCACAGTGACGATTGAAAAAGCTGCCCTGCCACCATTCCGTGTAGCCATAACCCACAGGGCTGAAGGCCAGCACACAACTAGTGCCTGTTGATACAGGTAATAAAGCCCTGTGACGCACAAGAAGCTCAAGCAGCCTCTACCTTACCTACAGGTCAAGCTTTTCAGAGATGCTACCTGAGATGTGTCACACCCCACGTGTACAAATCTCCCTGCTTACTAAGTGTAAGATCCCTCATTTTTCTTGAGCTCTGCTCTTGGTTTTGGAGAGTCATAAACCTGCTTATATAAATGGATACCCATCTGTTAAATAGATCAGATTAATAAATGTCATTTGAGCTAAATCTATACTAATCTTAACAAATTAAGATTACCGTGGCCCATACAGAGACAGAAATATCACGTATACTGAGTCTTAAATACTATACATAGGCAGGAATTCTGACAGATGAAAGAGAATTGCACATCCCTTGAATACAAAATCTAATACTATGTGAGAAGCTCGGTTTGGCCCTCTGGAGCGTGCGTAAGTTTTCCTGTTGACACGAATCAAACCAGGTTTAGAGTCTAAATCATTTAGGTCTGATCCTGTCTTCCCTTACATCTTCTGTAATCATTAGCATTTTAAAGACTCGCTGCCCAGTGGGTGTGAAATGCTGCTAGTCTAGTGAGCCTCAGAATACAAATACCAAGGTTTTAATTTTGGGTTAGGTATTTTTACTTCCAGAAAATATTTTTACTTTAAGAAGCATAATATGTCAATATATTACAGGTGAGGGCATCGCATTGCTTGACACATTCCATGGGTTTCATCCATCTCGTAACTCTGAATGAGAGTTACAAAAGTCTCTTCAACTGGATTTCAGTGCTAATGTGAGACATATTTGAGCCGCAGAGCAACTTTTCCTTAATCCCAATATTGGGTTTTTGTTTTACCTTCTCTCAAAAGATCTCTTTTTTCCTTCTACATCTTTCCAGGCTGAACTGGCATTCCTGGAACTCAGCAATTCCTGTCAATCACTAAGAGTTAAGGCCACTTCCAGAAAATTTGAACTATCAGCATGGCAGCATTAGTGCTGCAGGGACAAGTGGCATGTCAGCAGTAGTGGATGGAGCCATTTACAAATTGCATTAAAAAAAAGAGAGGGTACGATTACTGACCCCTGGAAAGAGAGTGAAAACCCATTATAACATTTTTGGTTATCATCCCAGACTGCACAGTCATTTTGACACTGTGCAATAATAAAGCACCTCTTTGTTTTCAGGCTCTGCTTCCCCAGTGCACTATTTTGCACTCAGCATCGGCAGTGTGCTGGTCACTGTCTTCTGCCATAGAAATGAAGTCAAGGTCCTCTCCGTAAGGGCTTATTGAGGGCTGCTCGGGGCTTTTTGCATCTGTGGAAATGTTCCCTTGCATGTTCTCTGTGTACTTCAGTTTGAATGACCATATACTGTTGCCACCCAACTTACACTTTTTAAAATAGGTGGGTGGTTTTCTTCAATTTCTTTGCATAAATAAGCACCTGTATGTCATTCTGATAACAAAAGACATGATATTCATGTACCTACTTGGAGAGCAGGTACCTTGCAGACTGAGGGTGACATAAGGCCATGCCATTGCACTGGCACAGGTGGCAATTAGAGAGACAAAAACACTAAAGCCCACATCTTCAAAATTATTTATACACCTGTCTTCACAGAACTAACACACATTAGCAGATTTCAGAACAGCGTGTACATAACGAAACGGGAAAGTGAAACAAACTTTCTGGAACGTCACTTCAGTGCTATTCCCAAATGCAGCAGGTCTGTCCATGCCAAATGTCCTGACACTGAGCAGCACCTCGGCACCCACAGCCCCTGTGCCCACACGGCACTCAGCCCTCAGCACGGCAAGGGGACTCGGAGCCTTATGGATTAAAAGCTGCCGAGATGATGATTTCTTTCCATTACAACATAAATCAAACAAAGGAGAGCAGCAGTGAGAACTCGTGCTTATGGCACCTCATTGCCAAAGTACCTGGGGAAGGACAATTAATGGAGGCCTTGTGTCTGCATATTCATCAGTCCTTTTGCTGAGCTGCCAACGTGAATAACTGGGAAAGCACTTGTGGTGCTGGCTGACAACCGTCCTCCGAGAGCCCGGGCAAGAGCACTGTGACCTACAAAGCTTAGAGCACACAGGGGACATTTTGGGGCCGGTGTGGAACTCTGCCTTAAGCTGAGGTTCAGCTCAGGGGTTGGACTGGCTGTGGCTGCTGCAGCTCCAAGGGGAAGGCTCTGGGGGGTGTGAGCTGCCACTGTGCAAGATTCTCTCATTGGAAATGCCGGGTGAATGTTTTGGAGTAAGAAACTATTTAACAAATTCTGCATCTTTTGCTGCTGGCAGGTTACAGTTGTATAATTTATTCACCCCTGCTTTATGTGCCAAACTCTCTCCAATTTTTAGTCTATTAATTGAGCACCAACAGTGTTCCTGATGAGTATCTGATATTCATCCTATTGTTTCTGATGCTCCTCTGGGTGAGGAGAGTTCTTGGCAGCCAGTTTCCACTGTGACCACTCAGGCTTCCAAGTTCCACATTAACTTCCTGATGAACATTCTCTAATAGTCACTTAAAATTTACTGGTTCGGCAACATTACTGCCACTAAATTTACTTGCCTGAATATTCACAGAAGTCAGCCCAAACAATATAAATCCAATACAAACAATATAAATCACATTCCTGAATATGAGGCTAAAATATGTACTAATCTAATAATTTTTGTTATCTGGATATGATGGGTAATGTTTCAGTTTGTCGTATTGTTGATATTGTGAGGTACTGATAAAATTTTGGTTGGGTAGGCACTATTGTCAAGCATTTGCATTCACTATTCTTAATGTTCCAACTGGCATGCACACTGTAGCTTTACTACAGTTCATTTATTAATCTGGATCTGAAGAAACTACTGCTTAACATAATAAAAATAACTCTACTGACATATTTCTTCTTAAACCTAGAATTTGTTTATCATATGACTAGAATTAAATTTTTCCAGCGTTTAGGACCCAAAAGAAAAGAGTCTACAGAGCATAATTTGGTTGGGTTTGCCATGATTTTCTTCACCCCGTATGCATTTTCTCACTGCACTACTGAGCATCCCGTTTGGCTGACTTTTTAATCTACCTGGCCCAGAAAAAGACTTTCCTCTGGTTTTATTTCAGAATTGCTGAACATACTATACCAGTCTATTTAGTCATATCTATTTAGACGATTTCAGTATTTATTAAAGGAGCAAACTGTGTTATGATGCTGGCCTACGAGTTTGCTTTGAAATTTATCTGTCTTCTAAAAACCAAAAGATACACTGGTAAAGAAGATACGACCCATGAGCCATAATGACCATGCAGTAGTCAAAAGGCAATTATTGAGCTGACGTTAGCAAGGAGTTCAGGATGTCAGCATGACAAGATGAAACAGAATAGATTCTGCAGGAGCCCAGGGGCTCTGCATCTGCTTTGTCGTCATTCCATTAATCCAAAATCGGAGCCAACAGATCTATGAGTAAGGAGACCAGACATCCCTTAGGTTTTGTTGGTGGTGTTATGAATAGTTGAGCTCTCGGGTGGATGTGGAGATTATGGGTGGGGTGTTTTCACATTCCTCTCTGACTTATTATGCAGTAGAAATGAGCCTTTAGGGTACCCAGGTCCCATCCAGTTTTGTTGGCTTTGAAAGGGGAAAAAAAAATCTCAAACCAGTGTTTTATACTCACTGTGACTTTCTGAATATTATTATTCCTCTAGGGTTGTTCTGGTTTTACATGATTTCACATTTCCCTAAATTGTCTTCGCTGCCTTTAAATGTTACTGTAAATCCCTTCACCCACTTGCAGCTTGGCAAATCAGCTTTTTGTTTAACCCTTTGCGACAAACATGTTTTAAAGACACTCTTCTTCCTTCATCTTACTTTCTAAGTTATCAAACAAGACCCTCGGGATCAGGAAGGATACAAGGGAATATTTCACACGAGGAGCCTAATGCCCTGATCACATTCGGAGTTGAGTAATTGCATTTCATGCATAGTGCATGAACACGTGAGAGATTCTCCTCTTTGCACTGTCAGCGAGACACAGCACCGTGGATCAAACTGTTATTTTTCACATTGCTGGGAATGCTTTATGGAGAGAAATATCTATCTGCCAGCAAAGCATTTTCCAAATGAAGACGGAGCATAAAACCAGCCCGCAAGAAACACAGAGTGGTAATGGTGACATTTTGCAGCATAACTGGTTTGCAGCACAGCAATAAGAGGTAAAGAGCAAGGCTCTCAGTGCATGCAGCGCCAGGCAAAGCTGAAAGCATCAGCCTGTGCTGCAGAAACACAGGGGAGGCCTCAGCAGTGCCAGGGAGCATTTCCTGCTGACAAACACCACGGCTCCTGGCTTCCCTGGGCCACAGAGAACGCCCCTGGCTCCTCGGTCCCACCGGTGCTGCTGCAAATAAACATCCACAGCCCCAACAGGAGCTGGTTTTGGTCTGTGCTGCTCCGCTCACCTCTTTTCCAAGCGTTTGTCTCATCCTCTCTCCAAGGAAACAGCACTGAGTTCTGACAGGAGCAGCCTATGTGAGCCACTAGCAAGTTATTTTTCCTTTTTTCTGCCCAAAAAGAGCAAATAACACCGGTAAATCACTGATGCAACTCAAAAATCAGTTAAAAGGTGTGGGGGTTTTTAAATAAAATCTGCTGTTAAAAGGGAAACGGAATAAGAGACCTTGCTACAATGAATGTTTTACTTTATACATCAAATGCTTTAAACCACTTACCCTTTTTTCCTGCAACTTTAAAGAAAGGTTAGAAATATTTCTAGAGGTGATTGTTTGCCATGCAAGTAAGTGGGTTAAACTCTTTATACCTGAAAGTCTGGATCTTTTCTCATTATTTCGCTTTAAGAAGTGGCAAACCAAAACTTTCTGGACTCGCTTTGTAAATATTAATGTAGTAGTCCTCATAGAACCCAACATTTTTTTCCCACATTTAAAAAAAAATGAGGGGCATTTAGTTACCTGTGAGGAACTTGGTACTCACAAGCTTGTGATACCAAATTTTAAATTTCTGCAGTACTTGGCAGGAGAGGCAGAAAAGCTATGCCAACATAAACCTGTGAGAAATGCCAAAGGACCCTGGTGCTGGGAAAACAAGAAGTGATGTAAATCTAGCTCTCAGAGGATAACAGGTCTGCTCTCACAGTCCGGAGAGGGGAAATGTTGGCTGTCAGAGGGCTAAGTTCACTTCAGAAACTAAAAAGAAGTCCATAACTGCTCCCACAATAGCAGAAGTCAGCTGATAGGAACAGAGAAAGCATTTTCCTATTGCTTGTCTTGTCATCCCACACTGATTCATTTGAATTTCTTTTTCATTTATGGGAAAATTTCAAGACATCTGATTATGGAAAATGTATAAAACCCCTGGATCAGAGCATTAATGGACCCCAATGTAGATTATTCCCCCCCTAAATATCTTCTCAGAGCTGTATAGTTGTCTTTGCTTATTTAATCTTTTCTCATATGGGTATTTTCTGTTGTATTCTCTTTTGATTTCCTAGCAATTCCTAATGTTCTACTTAGTGTTTTGGCAGCAAATCAGCACTAACCTGATGTCTTAAGAGAACAATTTACAATGACTTTAAGATGTCTTTTGTGAGTGGCAATATATAATTTGGAGCCCATAATGACATAAGCAAAGTTAGAATTACTTTCCTTTCTATAAACAATACTTTGAATTAATTGTCCAATAACTCAATATTAAGTGATCCTCCTGTAACTTTTCCCTGTCTGCTATAGATTAAATTGTCCTACATAAATTTACATCAAGCAAACTTTCTCAGAGAAACTCTCTCTAAATACACAGCATAAAACTTAACACTGAGCCCTGTGAGACCTTATTAATAATCTCCTTCCAGAATGAAAATGTAGCATTTATAACCATCCTTTGTCTCTGTCTTTTAACCAGTTGCTAGTTCAGAGAAGAAACCAGCCCCTCTCAAAGGCACCTCTACTGCCAAAGCCTTTGGAAATTCAGGCTTGTCATATTGCTCAGATTAGCCACAAAATGTGTTTGCTGCTGGCACCCGTGGGTGTGCTCAGTCACTGTGAGTGCACATACATGTCCATGTGCTGTCATGGAAGGGTATCATACACCCAGAATTCACACCTCTGGCTGCAGGGTGTTTCGAGGGGAGCTGTGGCAAGCACACCCTTTGGAGCCATAATCCTTTCACCCGGTCAGACAATCCACACAACGAAGCAGCCCAGTTCAAAAAACACAGAGGAGGGCCAGGCTTTTGGTGTCTTCCCAGAAAACGCTTCACCTCAAATGATAACATAGACGTGTTTTAAAACTATCAGAGTCTGTAACAGTTTTTAACTCTCAGTTGGTCCATCAGGACAGGAGTCCTGGCTGTCCCCTGCTGCGCCTTGAGTCCCAGGCTGCTGGCCAGCACTGTGGCCTGCGTATCCAGCTCCCAGTTTGTAGGGTTGAGATGCTGCTTGGACCCAGCAAAAGGAACTGGTGTTTCCCCCAAGCAAAAAGCAGAGGCAGGTATTTGATCCAGTGGCACCACATGTCCTTGAGCTATGGTTCCTTCCCAGATACTCTAGATTTTTAGCACCTCCCTGATCAGTTCTAAGCAAACTTGTCATCTGTGTAGAGGAAAGAGATCTTCTTATATCCTGTCAAAGGAGCGACAGGAGAGCTCCTCTCTGTTTTCCAATCCAACCCAGGTAGCTTTTCCCCATGGTGCCTGACCCGAGCAGTGTGGAGGGGAGACAGGGTGCTGTGAGAGCACAGAGGAGAAGTAGAGACTTGAAGGGGAACACTGGGGACATGTTCCTCAGGGAATTGTGGGGTGGATGGGCACTGTTGAAAGGAACTGAAAGGGGAGTTTGCAATACAGGGCACACGCACATGTGAAAAGTGTTTGAAATAGAGATGTGCAGGGGATTTAAGATGCAAAAAAATTGTAGGAAACCATCTGGTGTTCACAAGAAAAAAATCATTTCTAATAAGGTCTCCTTGTTAACAGCCTTCTCAGATACCAGACATTTTCAAAGAACTAATGGTCTCTTCATCTACTGCAGAAGATTCTTTTTTATGCAGCTGATTGTTAATTCCTACAACTCTTGTAATTCCAGATTCTGAATTAATCTCCATTCACTTTCAGGACATCACTATCCTATTACTCCTTGAAGTCACTCATTAAACTCACCCTATCTCATTCAAGAAGCATACTGAAATCCTGATGGACACTTTAGTTACTTCTTAGTTGAAGTACTGTAATGCACTTGATTTGCTTTGGCTTCCTAATTTCTGTGTGAAGTCTTTAGCACTGATCCAGAATACAGCACATTGTATTCCTTGAACTCTCTGCTTCTGTAACTTCTCTGATACTGGGCCTTATTCAGACTGCACGTAAAAAGCTAATGGCAGCCCCAGTGAAAACCAAAGAAGTCACTGAAAATATTTCCCACTCCACTTGGCTCATGGTCATCATCCAAGCCACTGGTTAAGTCTGGCTGCCTATTAAGGGCTGTAAAGCAAAGACAGATCTGGCCAAAGTCAAAGTATCCAATGATTGCTTTTTTTCTTATTGATTACCAGTAGTGAGTCTTGCAAATTCATTTGCATCACATCATACCTGGCTGATTTTCAGCAAAAGATGTAACTGCAATAACCATAAAAGAATGTGCTCCATCCTGAACTTTCTTTATAACATTCATTATGTATATAATTACAAATAATGGCATACATTAAAAAAAATGATAAAGAATGCACACTGTTTCTCTACAAGTCAAAATTCCTCATCTTCCCAAGCTTTCGACATTACTTTATGATACAGAACAGCAGATTCGGGATTTACTAGGCCATAGGAGAAAGCTAACTGCTGATTAATGTAATCAATACCGAAAACATTAGCTTGAGCTATTCTAAGGAAAAGCCAAATGCTTGACTGTTGCAGCCGAGGGATCAGGCAGGTAGCTGGGCCCATCTATTACTGCTGACTTTTAGCACATTTACTAGGACTGCAGCCAGACTCAGAGACACTTCCAATTCCAGGCCCAGCCTACTGCTAAGCCTTGCACTGCACACTCCCATGGACTCGGGGGAAGCTGGTTTTCTCCTGCCCTGAAAGGCAGGGCAAGGGCAAAAGAGGGCTCTGCCTCCCCCAGCCCACATTTCCAGCCCAGCTCCAGGGCTCCAAGGCTGAGCCCCAGAGCTGTGACAAAGCTTCTGCACTCACACTTGGCACCTGAGGGTGTGCTGTGAGAGCCTCCCATGGTGCTGCATAATATCAGAGTTATACTACACGGATGAAGACTCCATTGCAAACTACTCTCCCTGTTTTTGGAATCTAAATGTGACACATTCTCGACAGAAGGCAATTTAATAGCCTCGCATTAGTACAGGTGGGTTATAAAACAGATATGTCTCTCCTCCAGCAAGTGACTGTTAAAAAGAGCAGGTAATACACAAACACGTGATCAAGCCTACTGTCTGAAAATGTGGGACAATTAAGATATTTTATTGCATGCCCTTCTTTGTTTTATTCCAGTATAGTTACAAAGTTATAATCTGAAGTTCCCTAAAGCCCAAGACAAAACTTGCATGCTTTTCACCTGAATAAAAGGATGTTTTTCACTGATTCCTTTAAATAGTCTGAAAACACACCAACTAAAACCAAAGTTCAACTAACAGTAGCCAACTCCAATATTTCAATTTTCACTGAAGGGCTGGTGCAGCAGAGGGCAATCTTCAGATAATAAATGTAAAAATACTAGCGCCTCAGTATGCAGGAAGAGACAGGGGAAAAGGGCACGTGTGAGTGTTGATTCTGTTCTCTCAAGTTATTCCTTGCCTTTGAGCTGACTAAAGGAACCTGCAGGAAAGGCTCGAGTGGGAAGGGCAGAATGAGAATGGGTCGAGGCAGCTTGGTTGTAACATTTGTATTGATTTCAGTTGCCATGTGGGAGAGGAGAAAAATTATTCCCATTTTCGTTTTAAAACCTAAAGCCAAAACAGTTTCATTTACTGAGTGACAAAACTAATCACGGCAGAAAAGATGAATTTTTTGTGTAAGTACTTTGCAATATAAAAAGGTCTCTGGCAAGTTTCAGAGTAATTGTATGACATTTCTGCTTTTTTCCCTTCTTGCTATCATATACAAGTATATGTACAAGAAACAGTTCCTGTATTTTGACAAAGACTTCAAAATAATAGAAAAGTGATGGCAAAATCTGTGCCATAATAAGAGATGAGTAAACAACAGCTCTGACTCTCTCGGAACTGCTAAGTAAATACCATTCTTGCTAATATTTTGGAATTATACATTTAGTAATGGTTTTTGCGATCATATTGCCTTAAAGCGCCTCGGACCAGACAAAGCTAAAGGGGCTTCCCATCCTGAAATCCAAATGCAGACTGACCCGGTGTCTAACGCTGCTCATCTGACTCATGGAGCAGCTTCAAGATCCATATTGCTTCAACATTTCTTGACTTTTTTTTTTTAAATTAACTATCCACATGATTTCACTCCCAATAATGAGCAAGTCTATGAAACCTCCTTGTCCCATACTTTCCATGAGAAAATAATTTGATTCCACAAAACTAACAGCCTTTTTATCTTGTTTGACATGAGCCTTTGTTAAGTGAGGATTGAGGAGAAAAGCTGGGGTATACTTGCGACTCAAGCCTGAAATAAAAGCATTCTTTAAACCAATATAATAAGACCTGCAGAAGTGATTTTCAAAGATAGAGAACTTAGGAAGTACAGGTTCATAGTTATATTCCAAGGCAGAGGTCCATCAGCACAGTCAGTACCATAGGGAAGCATCCAAAAAAAAAAAAAGAAACTCCCTTACTAAGCAGATAAAAATCCCCAAAATTATTTTGGAACATAACTGCCTTGAAAGCATGCTAAAATATTCTGATTGCTTGGTTGGAGAGGTGATGTGTAGATAACATTGAAAAAGTTGTGAATTTAAAGCTCCCTGTGCTTTCAGGGTTGAAATAACATAGCCCCAGGAACGCAGCTGTTGCTCAGAGCCCAGTCAGGAGATGTCTTCTTTTTAGCTTTATAAATCCGTCTTGCTGAGGCTTCCCTGCTTTGACACGATGTTCTAACCTCAGAGAGGGAATGTGGTGTTTGGGTGAGAGATGGAGGGTAACAGATTTGCTGAACACTCTGCACAGAAAAGAGGAGACCCGGCTGCTTTGGAATCGCACTCCCTGAAGCCGAACAGGTTCCTGTGGAAATAAATGGCAAAGCAAGCGCAGGGAGCTGGCAGAGCAGCCAGACACCTTGAGCTGTAAGAGCAGAGCAGGACTTTGGGCTGCAATTACTTCAGCAACCCACAGCAGACCATCTCAACCTCCAGTCTCATTTGCAGTGACTGCAAATCAGATGATCCACCAAAACGAGGCTCTTCTGCAGTGGCTCAAAGCCTTGCAAAGTGCTGTATAATACATGTTTCAAACATATTTTTTTGCCCTATGACCTTTCTAATGCATCATCCTAGCACCTCATACTGCATGAAAGGTACAAGGTTAAAGCATGGTCAACAAGATAAAAAGAAAAGTTATATTTAACTTTTGGATCTGCATCTGTAGAAGAATTGTTGTTTAACGCACCCCTTACTAACTGATGCTCTAAGAGCAGCTCGGACAGAAGGGACACCTGCTCCTCACCCTCCTTCTCCTCTCACCCGGCTGCTCACAGGGTTGTTTCACAAGCATTTTCCTCACTCTGCCAGGCAGGGATTTACCCTTTCTTAAACCTCTTTTCCCAGAGGCACCACCAGCACTGCTGGTGAAACAACAGTGTGTGAAACAAGCCCTGACTCAGCAGGGATGACAAAGGCCCACACACCTGAGAGCCATCGTTTAACTGGCTATTCTGATTTTAAAGTATCAAATATCACAGAGTTGATTCCATATAGTTGAAAAACAGCACGTGAAGCTAGTCAAAGACTTGGCAAACACCCACAATCATCCCAAGGTAGGTATTCAGCTAAAGAAGACTTTACTGTAGCTACACATATGCATTATCACAGCCAATACATAGTACAAGCTTTCCTGGTACCATGGAAGAGAATAGCCACACATTTCCAGCATCCTGCTGCTTTGTGAACAGCACAGCTGTGTAATGTGAAATATGTACAGTTATCTCACAGCAATGATAAATAAGATTTTACCACTCCAGAACCAAAATTAGAATGTGATTTATCAAGGGGTTTTTTTTTTGCTTTTTTACACAAAACAGATTCACTTTTCATTTCAGGTTCAAGGAGGAAGCTTTGGGAGGAAGAAGGCAACAAGCAGCAAACTGACATCACACTCAGATCAAGAAAACTGGGCAGCAGGTTCTTGACTGGTTCAGAGCAAGAGTAAATCAATGACCAATTTGCATTGCAAGGAGTGGATTTGGGGTTTCAGAGGGGAAATTTGAGGCTGGGGACATGGGCCTTAAAGAAAACATTGCCCTTGTTTATGAGCAGGAAAGGGACTGGTGAAAATGTGTATTTAGCCTCAGCGCAGACCTAAGCAAACTCAGGAGAGCACTTTAAGCCCCGAGTTCTGTGGATATTAGCAGAGTCAGATATACAGAAAACACTGTGGAGGATTTAAAAATATGAAAGGCATAAGGATTATATAGACTTGAACCGTGAATGAGGTTGAAGTGCATTCAAGAAAGCAATAAAGACTAGTGAACCAGAAACGCCCTGCTCACTTATGATAAAATATGTAGTTAATACCAAAGAAAAGCTTCAAAGAGACTTGTCGGGTTCTTTAGAAAGTCACTATAAAATAATGCCAGTATTCTTAGTATAAATACCTTCACAAATAAAGACTCTCTTTTAGAAAGAAGATTGAACTTGGTAAGTAAGCAGCTTAAGCAGTAAGGAAAAGCATATTAAAATTATTTCTTAACTTGCAAAAATGTTGAATAATGGTCCATGGACATGTTCTGTGGCGACAACAGACCATACACCGTTCCCACAGTGATATAGCTTCCCACATTTTACACGGGAGACACACACCACAAGGTTAATTTGATCCAAAAGGGCAATATAAAACAGGTAATTAACACAAGCACACCAACAACTTACTCTTCTGGTTTCTTCTTTTTCTTGAGAAGTGAAGAATTCATCAACTAACCTACTCTCTGCACTACTTTTCACAATTTTAGTGAGAAAAGGTAATTCAGACTTAGTGGATTAAATTACTCTAAGCAAAATAAGTAATGAAAAGCAAGAAATACTTTCATCTCAATTAGCTCCTGTTGCATTTGAACAAAGTCAGACCCTCTGCTTTCCAGAGGAGGAAATCAGTAGACACTGTAAACTCTAGAAGTGCCTTGTTTTGTTTATGGGAGATCTTCCCAGAATTATAAGACTCAAGTGAACTACGACAAGAAATAAAAACACATTGTAGCATAAGAAGCATTATAGACACTAAGGAAAAGCTCAGCACTTCTCCATCTGTTCCCAATTCAAAATGTGCTCCTCATCAATTCTGCAAGTGAGGCTAATTTTGTTAAATCAGGCATTCCCCTGCTGTGGGCTGAGGAATTTGTTGTCCCTTTTCAGCTCCAGAACTCCGGAAGGTAACCTGCACTTCTCCCATTCTGGGTGGGCTACACCGAGCAGGGCTGGAGGAACACACTGAGCAGGGGCAGCAATCAAAGCTCTTTTGCCACACAGGGCAAAGGGCAGGGAGGGAGGCAGGAACGGAACTCTTACGGATGCTGAGTCCTTGCTCACCAAATCAGCTCTAGATCAGCCTTCATTGCCACCACCTCATTTGCAAACCTCATTAACAACTCATTAGGAGCACTACAGATGTGACGCACAGACCGGCTCTGGGAGAGGGAATTGGGAAATCTGTATTAGAGAGCTAAGTCGGAAACGTGGAAATACTTGGAATGATTGTTCAGAGAGCACCCTGATTGTTATGAGGAAAATAATAAGTCACCATTTTTGGCAAACAGTGGAGAAAAAGATACAGCCTTTTAATGTTTAAAAGGTTAAAACTAAAGGAATTGCTGTCTGGGTCAAATCCCAATTTATTCTTGCATTTGCTGTAATAACAGAAGGAAGTTATAGCTTTTACTTAGTGCCTTCAGGAAGGACTGAGTTTATTTAAAGGCAGTCAGTGTCTCCTTACAATAATGAAAAGGACCGACCTTTCTACCCTGCTGTAAGTACCAACAGCTCCTAAACAATACTGACAGTTTATTTTCTGTTTAACAAAACAACAAACAAAATCAAACAAACAAAAAATAAAAGCTATGTTATACATTTATTATGTAAGAGCAAATACCAGTTATTTCATTTCACACCTAATTCAGTCTAAAAAACCCACCAACCTATATATTTGGATCAGACTCAGTCCTCCTCAAAAAAAATTCACAGCAAAATTCTGCCTGAATTCTATGGCAGCAGCTGCAGAGCAGCACCAGCATCATTCACAGCCCTCACCTGGGAGCAGAGTGCCTTTGAAAGACCAAATACCTGGAAACACACAGTTAAAAGGATGAACAGGTTGTGACCTACACTTATTCAAGCAAACTCCTTCTGTAATTACACACAGAAAGTCAGTCTGTAACACTTCTGCCTGAGAATGTGTGACAGGGATACATTTGATACGATTGTGATGGGAAAAGGGGTAGGAAGGAGGCTGAATGTAAATGCCTGTCAAAGTTCCCGTGGAACTCTGAGGAACGGTCCTGAGCACAGGGAAAAAGTTGAATTCTTTGTGAGAATGTCTCAAAAGTTGAGGAGTCAGTTATACCGTTATACATTACACTTCTTTTTCCCCCAACAACATAAGTTTTATAGGCAATAAAACTCACTTCAGCGGCGTTTATCATAGCTCATCTGGGAATAAAAGGACTACTCTAAGGCAAAAATTTACACAAAAAATAAATACAAGCAGGTTTCCCTCTGGATACATCAAAACATCCAGTCACCAAAGTAATTACAGATGCAGTGTTCTCTTTTCTGCTGTTTTCTCCTGTTCCTCCTTTCCAAAGTAATTTAAGCAGGATTAATTTAATCAAAATTTCGTCTTTCAAACTTTTAGCTTGATAAAGTATAAAACATAAAATAAATATCAAAAGGGGAAGAAACTTGTGAGAGTGTTCTTGGAGTTACTGTTGCCATGGGAACCCTACGGCTGCTCTTCCCAGGCATTCCCATTGCTCTGGCTTTGCCCCTGGAACCCGCAAGGGCAGGAACTGCTCTGAGCTGGGAGCTCAGGAAAGGGAAACTCAGCAAAGCTTTCAGAAATATTCACAGACACCGATTCAAAAGGTTGGTGGTTAAAATTCACCTGTGAAACTTATCAAGCTCTCCTGCTCACAGTGGTATGAACACCAAAAACTCCTGCTCTCCTCCCATTGCAACCCCATCCCTGCTTCCTTTAGTGCACTGCCTTTCTGTGTCCTTTACCCTGCAGAGATTACATGCTAATTAATATCACAGATATTATTATATACAAAGGTGATTTTTGTAAGCTAACATGTTTGACAGTGTAATTTTTGTCAAAAGGTCCCAAGGAACGAACAGATAAACCTGGCAAATTAATAGGGGTAACAGTCTGAACCATCAAGAGCGGTCAGTGAGAGATTCCTTTCTGCCAGTGAATTCTCAAGTAGGCTCTGTCACCTTTAAGGGCACTTAGAAGCATCAGTTCATAAACTTGAGTATTCCTGTAGCAATAAATTATATAAATTATTGTTAATCATAATTATTAGATAGTAACTGATAAGAATTATAGTAATTATTGTTAATCACACAGGACTAGAACAACTAGATGCACAGTAACTACACACAACCACAAAAGCAAGAAAAGAAGTGTTGAGGTTCTGCATGTTTTCAGTTTGCTGTGCAAGGCTTTCATGCCACAGAATCGTGGACCCACAGAATGGTTTGGGTTGGAAGGGGCCTTAAAGAACATGTGATTGCAACCTCTGCCATGGGCAGGGACACCTCCCACCAGCCCAGGCTGCTCAGAGCTCCATTCAGTGGGCCTTGAACACTTCCAGGGACGCATGCAGGTTCCACAAGCTCATCCCTGGCAGCTTACATCAGCAGTGGTACCAAACACATGTTCCAAAATCCCAGGAATTCTAACACTCAGTTGAGTAAAAGGGGGTTAAAATCAAGCCCTGAACAGCTGGCAAGAACATAGTCCTCGTGTCTGTGTTACCGACCTCTCACTGAGCAGGAAAGAACAACTTGTTTTGTGTAGGCAAAGCTATATCCTAATTATCCCGTTCAGGGGGGTTTTGTACTGCCTTCCAAGTGCCTCATCTCAGCCTCATTGATGAAAAGGTTCCAGTCTAACTCAATATGGCAATTTTCATTTACCTGTGGCAATTCTGAGGAGTTTTGTGAGGCAGATTTAATTTCATATTGGTTGTGAATTAGACTATGTACAGGTTTTTCAAAGTCTGTTGTTACCCATAACAAAAATGCATATTTTTATTAACATACATACTTTTCTTTCTGTTTATTTCCTTAAATTTAATAAAGCCTTCTAGCTCTCAGGGTAATTCAGTCTCAAATCTCCACTTTCCAGCTTGGTTTTCATTATTCCACATGATTCTTTTACCCTTATTACAGAAGCTGGCTTTATTCCCAACTCATAAAGTGACCTGAATTCTCTAGGAGATATTTTCTAGCATTGATTTTTCTTCGTTCATAATGTTAATGGCATGACTGTTCCTATCTTCACTTTCTGTACTTGCTTAACTTTTATTATTTTCATAATCCCACACTAACACCTTATGTTTTTCCTCATGGTACATGCATTTCATTTTCCTCTCCCTGCGCCTTAGACATTTAGGAGCTCTGCCTGTAGTGAATTTGGGAATTTATCTGTTTATAAAATAACGTCAAGCAAGAACAGCAAACAGCAAAAATTTCACAATAAATTCTTTCTTTGTTATCCCTCAGTCCTTTTGTGACACCTGTTACTCATTTGACCACAGAAAACTAAATACTGTTACTTTTTCTTTTTAAAACCTCACACTTCTTACTTCCAACTATTTCTGGGGGCTGGGGGGGTTTAATCTCCATGTTCTTTTACTCATTGAGACCTTTTCCTGTGCCATACAGCTCCTTTACTATCTGCTTTCTGAACAGGACATTAGGTAACCACAAACAAGTCCTTCCAAAACTCAAGGCCTTCACTCAGTAAATCCGAACTTCTTGATTCTGAACTTCTAACCCTTCCTTAAAAAGGAGAGAATTTTTTAATTTCTCTAAAGCCCATTTCACCTTTCTTTACAAAAGACTCTCTCCTACTTAAGAAAAAAATGACGACAAAATATCATCTCTGTTAAATTACTTTTTCAATAGTAGATGATTTATAGTTGATTAGGTAATTAAATCAAATACAAGTGGCTGAAAGTAAATCTATTTTTATCATCCCTGTAAATTAAAAGTTCCGCATCATAAAAAATCATGACCATCTTGAAAATGACTAGTCAAGTGCTTTTTATAGGCAAGCAGGATTTATTGTCAATTAACGTATTGAACTGGATAGTCAGCATAACCCTGTGCTCAAGACTTTTTAAATTATTGGCTTCCGCTATCAAGCTGCTCCATATCACAGTAATGAAATGTATCCAGCTATTCACATATTGAACAATTCCTTAGGTTGGGTTTATATCTCACTATAACAACATTCCATTTTATTATTATCTCCGAGCCCCTGTAATGAATACAAATACATTCCTTTTTTCCATCATGGGTTTATCAATTTTCATTGATTTGCCTGTAATGAATGCAGACAGGACGTGGGGAGAAAAATTTAAAGAGCTCATATCCATTAAAATATCCGTAAATTCAGAAGTTTTCCACTTGCAGTGGCATCAATTAAAAAAAATCAGTCAGAAGAACAATTAAAAGGAAATATTAGTTTAAGTCTAACACTAAAAACTCTGTAAAAAAGGAATTTGGGGGTCTCTAATTTTTACAGAATATTTGGGTTTGCAATTTTCTTTCAAGAGACTTTAAAACAAAAGGATAAATTCTCTTTATAGCTTTGCTTTTCACATAGATTAACCTTTCCCAATGCACCACATTTTTCTTTTCCAATAAAGGTCAATTTGACTAATGAAAATGCAGTTTATATGCAATGTGTGATTTGCCAGACACAAAATATGGTTGCAAGTTACTCATTGCAGCACCTCCAGCACGTCCCCTTCCCTCGGGAAGCTGAGCCCCAACCAGCCCTCACTGAGCAAAGCACTCCCACTGCAGGGAGGAGACCTCAGCACAGCCCAGGCATTCTGGCCAGTTTGGGTGCTCATACTTCAATTATTCTCTTAATTCTGAAACATAAATAAAACCCACGCTGAGTGAAGACAAATACAGACATCTTGAAACTCGCGTTCCAACTGTGTTACCAACTTTCATATCACAACACAAACTTCTAAACGAAATTACAAACAGCGTTCTCAGTTGTGACATTTTATTGCACTATAACATTTGCATCTGCTTGTGTTCTGCAGTTATATCATTATGTGACAATGTAATTTGATATGAAATGAAGTGATACAATAACATCCTGGCTTTCATTCAGACACCAAAAAAATCCATGGATATGTAATGCCCGGTCCACCCAGGACAAGGATACCAACAGCAGAATCTGACTGTTGTGTTTGTGTCGTGAGGCAGAATAGGACAAGGTTGGCTTCACAAAGAAAAATGATGAACTGTTAGGCAGAAAACAGCTGCCCCTACTTCCCACACTGACCTTTTATTAGGTAGAAGACTTGTTTGAAACAGATGCACAGATAAATTGGGGGGGGGGTTTAAATGAGGAAATGCACTTTAACTGTCTAGAAGAATCCTTTAGGTTTGGACACCTCAGGGGATCATAACTGAACACTATGAGCAGATTGCCAAATGAGATGGATAGTATGAAAAAAACCCAACTGCTGGACATCAAAACAGAAGCCTGTTATTATTCCAAACACTGATTTCTTTCCTGATGAAGCCAGCAGTGTTTAGTAAGCTTTGTGATGGAGGAACTGTACCACTGGTGTTCTGCAGCCCCAAATGTCACCTCGGGTAACTTAAACAGGAGAAGAAGGGAGACAGAAAACTACGTCTGGACAAGGAGTCCTGAGAAAAGCAGAGAAGACAATATCATCTGTTTCCAGAGGGCTTTGCCCTGTCCCTCCATCTGCCCTGTGCAGAACAAAAGTATCCTCCACCCCTTCTTCCTTTTATCCACCAAGTTCTCTACTAGCACCATGTAGAATCTCTGATGGCTGCAACACCTCCAGCACTCAGTCCAAATGATACAACCAGGCACAGTAAATCCCTGACTGCTGTTGTGGGTCACCTCCTCTAGAATAAAACATGGAAAAGATGCAGGGAAAATAAACCAGGAGGTTAGTGTCCTTCTCCTGTCACCGAAGGACATGCAGCAAACTGGCAGCCACTACTGGAATGGTAATTTCCAGACTGCAGGACCTTAGTTCTTCTTCCCTGTTAAAAGGCAGTTCAGGCCAGAATGATTCCCTCCAGACCCCCTGAATCTCCTTTTTCCAAGGATATTCTTCAAATCGTTTCTCTCAATCACCCTGCTGAAACACAATAAGAGCCTGGTATATAACTTTCCCGTGCTGCTTTGAAAATTCCAGCCTAGAGCATTACAAGCATGCTTTGAATAAGTTACTTCAAAGTAAAAATGCCCCTATTTTCTATCAGTTTAACAGCTTCAGAAGGCTTTCAGTGCTTTTCTTGTCAGTAAATAAACTAGATATTTAACTTTCATTGCTGATTTTTGTCCACGTGTAATATCATAAGTCACAAATGCTGCATTTAATACTTTAATAATCAGCATGGTTTAAAGCTCAATAGCTTTATACATGAGGCAAATGCTGCTTGCTGAACTCAGTGGGCCTATTTGGAAACTATGCCAGATGGAAGAGACTTTCTTCACAATCATAAGTGACAAAAAAAATGCAGAATCAAAGAACTTGAGAAGACAATACCTATTGTACAACACACAAATGACTAATTATGCTCTTTTTAGAAGTAATCAATTCTACTTTGATCCAAAAGATTTGATTAGGAACAGAAGTAAGTAAAATTATTTAAGACATTAAAGAGACCATAAGCAGGTAAGAGAAAAGCATTAATTACAAGAGGGCTGTGCTGTAGACCCATCATTTCTTAGGAAACTGTAAAACATTATTTTGAAGCTGAAACATGGAAATCAAAGTAAAAATACAAGTTAGGACATTGTCATCTCCAGGAAGTTTTTTTGTATCAGTGCTATTTTCTACTGTGTTTTGTCCCCCTTCCAGAGAACAGTCAGTGCTTTCTAACAAACAACACCTCTCTAAACAGTCTTATTTCTGTGCACCACTGGTATATTTAAGTTTCATCTGTCAGAGGCAACACTGGTGAGAGAGGGGCTTTACGTGTTAAAAACACCACTCTTCTGAAAGAGAATGTACTTTGCATATCAGGTTTGAAAATATTAGTGGTCTTCCTCAGAAAAATACAAACAAAGCTGAATAATGTAAAATCCGGCCTAAAAGGTTTGCCCATCAGTCAAATCACAATATTTTGGGAAAGGTTTCTCACCACTGCAATTCATCTGGTGCCCTTTCAGTGTGTCCTGGCCTCACCACAAAATACTTCACATCTCTCTGAGCCTCTATTGATGTGATCAAAACATTATTAATAAGGACAGCACACAGTCTCCAGTGGGGATTAAATCCCTGAGAACAGAGCAGAAGTGAAGCTGGGCAGAGGGATGCAGAGCACTGACGATTTACTCAACCACCAGAGTTCTGATGGTTCAATGCCAGAGGCTTTATGGCTTCCTTGGAACAGGGACTTGCCATTAATAACAGAGAGATGCAAAACTAAGGTAAGAGACAGTGCAAGTGACCTGGTTATTTGTGACCCAGAGGATCCTGATTCAAACCCAGAGCCTAAAAGAAAGAAGTAAAGGCATGGAAATAACAACTTGCTAAACAAATGGACTATGGTTCCAGCAGACTTTTTTCAACTTGGTGAAAAGCAATGATACATTCCTCTTATTAACAAAGGCATTTTCCTCTCACTGTGCTCCCATTTCTTCCTCCTCCCACCTTTTTTTCCTGGATAAGCTGTTTTCCCAGTGCCTCAGTGGGGCCCCAGCCAGGCAGAGGCTGTGCAGAGCCACCCAGAACAAGCCACAGCATTCAACAAGCCGGGTCATCCAGCAAAGGTAATCACTCCTATTAAACACTCACTGCTGCCTTGGAACCCTGACACCAACAGTGTCCTCAAGTGTCGCAACACTGCCTGAGACAGACAGCCCAACAAAAATATGCCAGAAGGTGCTCAGACAAGCACAGGGATTAAATAAAACCTGTTGCATGATGGGTCAAGTGACCTCCCCCTGCAGACACAACATCATCCTCTAGAGCTGGTGCAGCCTCTCCACCTTCAAACACTTTGCAAGACACTTCAGTGAAAGAACGTCTTCAATCTCTTCATTTAAAAATCGATAACCTTCAAGCTTCCACAGCTTCCTTTGAGACTAAGGTAAATAAAATTGAGGGAAGGCTGGAGGGATTTGAAAAGCAATGGAGTCAATTGAAACTCAAACAACAAAGAGAGGAATTCTGTAATAAAAATCACAAAGGAGAGAAAACTGTGTTTAAGAATTATGGAGCTTCTGAAAGAAGATTAAAGTATTGGGAAAAATCAACGGCCTGGTCATGGTATTTAATGTTCTGAGCATCTTCTCTGAAAGACCCATGATGGCTGGAAATTAATGGAAAGCTCCAAAGCAGACATAATGAAGAAAGCCCCATTAGCTGGAGCGGCAAAAGTAATACATCTGCATAAATGTCCAGGGCTCCAAGTGCTGCACAGAGAGAACATCATCACAGAGAGCCTGTGACTGAAGGCAGGGGCTGAGCAGTGGCCAAAGAATTAGAATGAAAATCAGCTATCTTACAAACTCCATAAACCCTTGGCAAAGCATAGGAAGTAACTTCATTTGAAGAAAGAAGAATTTTTAGTAAATGACCCTGCATCAATCTTCTGTCCTGCCACACTGTGGTTACTGCTCCTGAGACAAGAAACGTGACACTGCTTGGAAGGAGGAGCAGCACAGTGTTTCAGGCAAGACTGAAAAAGAGGCAGCAGGAAGAACTCAGCTAAACCTACCAAAAAATCTGCAACTTGTTTCACTCCTTTACCACAGAAGATGCATTTAAACAGGATTGCTCTGGAAAAGTCTACTTGCCCTCTCATCCATTGGTGATTTTATCTCACATGCTGCCATAAAGGAATATGTTCAATTAAATAATGCAAAAATGTAATTAAAATAAGTAATTATAAGGTTGGTGAGTTCTTATTCGCAAATTAATTAATTAAACTTTCAGATTTTTTACATTACACTTCAGCATTTGAAGATGGCTGTTTGGCCCAAGACATTCTGCTAATAGGAGAGTACCTCAACAGTGCTGATAACTATAAATCAATATTTATACCATTACAACACAATACATAAATATATTACAAATATACTAACAGTTTGCCCCTTACTAATGAGAAACAGAAAACAAAGGAAAAGAATAAGATGAAAATAAGGAACCTCATAATTCAGCTTTCCTATTTCCAGGAGCACCTCAGGACACCTTCACTTGAACCTGTCACTGGCTCAAGTAAAGCCTCCAGCTTTGGCACCTCAGAGTGCAAATATCCTTGCGCATCTGAGATAGAAATATTTATTTCTGTGGAACTGACACAAACTGGTTTTTTGCATCCAAAGGGAATGTGTGAACTGCGTGTGACAGTGCCAGTGCTAAGGAGCAGGTCTGACTGGGACATGTCTGGGACAAGGAGTCAACACCCAAAATCAAGCATTAACCAACAAGAAATGAGGTGGAGAAATCAATGTGAAATGTTGTAGATTTGTCTCAAATAATCCCATCAGGGCTCTGAGGGCACCGAGAGACCTCCTTGTCCTTGAGCAGCCTCACCAGGGCCTCCTGCCCACAGCCTCTGACCTTGGGCCAGCAAGAGCCAAGGTCAGGTTTGAGAGGTGGTGTAGGCAGGACTACAAGAAGAGGAATCACTTGCACAGTGGGTTCTAAACCAAATCACGGCATCCTACAGGTTTTCTTCACTTTCTACCTCAGTAGTGTCGTTTGGATGGTTGTATCATTTATCTGACAAATATAAAATAGAAACAGATGCACATATTTTGAAGCACAGAAATAAAAACTGCCACTTTCCACCCTTAAGAGTAAAATGTAAAGAGCAGCATCTTCTCTAAGTAAAAATTCAGAGGTTCACTCTCAAAAATTCTCTACATTTTAAAAAATAGTCTTAAATTTTTACGCTGAGACTAAAAGTATATGGTTCTCCTGACATCCTTGGTCCAAAACATTGAGGTCAAACAGAACATACCTGGGAATAGAATTCCAGTGTTGCTAAAGCACTTACTGTCTAGCACAGGCTCATGCTTTGGGGTTGGCTTGTTTCCTCTTCTTTGACTTATGCATATATGAAGGCTTCTGTGGCTGACTGGTTTGCCTGTGGTTCTTTGTTGCAATGTTTTGTTAACCTTCCTTTATGTATTTTTAATGAATACTACAAATAAGAAATGTGTAAACTCATCCTGAGAAGAGGCTATAATGTCTTCCTGTGCTTTTGATTCACTGCCTCATTTGCAAGATTGCCGCTTATTCACAAATTAATTATGCAATGGCATCTTTAGCTAATAAAGTCTAAACAAAAAACATTTAATCCAATTCATAGTTTTCTCTCAATCAAACCAAGTCTGTCAAACATAATTACATTACACATGCAAAGCAGGAAAGAGCCAAACATGTGCCACACCTGCTTAGTGCTTCTTCAGGCAGACGATATACAGTAGAAGAACAGTTGGCAGCACAGATGGCACAGCAAAGAAGACTTGTGAAAAATGCAGTTATGGAGTGTGGTTTTGTGTCTTTTATTGATGGGAAGGGTCACATAGTGATCTCAGTTTATGTCAAACACACCTTTCTGGTACCTTTAGCCTTGACAACTCTAATTTTAGAGATACAAAACCCAGTCATCTTATGCTTCCTAAATGAAGGGACCTGTGCAGCTCAGAGGGGTCATTGATGGCTTCCAAGCACAGCCACGAGCTCTGGAGACACCTGTGTTATCATTTATGATCGTGTATTTCAGGGTGACACTAAACATTATATCCCCCAACCAACATAACTGTATATCTAGATAAAAAACCTACTTGGCATTAATAAGGATAGTGATTCTGCATACTTGAGTGAATCCAGTTCCCAAGCTCAGGAGAAACCAGGTGTTTCATTCATTACCACCAAACAAAAAGATAACCTGACCAGTCCTGGGTAGCTTTTCAATTTTGTGGATTTAATTGAAAAAAACAGACCTATGATTTAATATTAACACGCATCTATTGTGATTTCTATTTAAAATGTTGTAATTACATTGAGAAGTAGAGTGTCTGAAGAGTGCTTTAGCTAGACATTTTGTGATATCTCCAGACACCACTGAACCATCTCTGCCACGTCATTTACAAAGTTAGCACCTTGCAGGAGGCAAGACACCCAAACCCAGTCAAAGCATCACTCCTGATTTCCTAACCTGGCCTTTGGCTTGCTGTACACACAGGAAATGAAAGAAACTCAAAAAACCCAAAAGACTCCTATTCAAAACAACTGATACCTCTTATCTCCATCACCATTCTCTGCTGCTTCTCATCCCTACAAGCTTGTCTTCTACCAGAGTCCTTTCACATCTGTTGTACATATTCTCTGCTTATATTGCATCCACGTTATTAAAACTGGGTGTGAAACCATCACTGTGGCCTCATGTCCTGCTCTTTGAGGTCTCTCATAACTTTCCCCAACTTTGCCAAGCTTTAAGGAAGCATTATTTTCACCACAGAGGAGGAAGATCTCAAGTTACATCCACTGAGGATACATCCATAAAGGAATCATCAGGATGGGAGTGCAAGTGGGTTTCACAGACTTAACTAAGTGCTACAAAATGTTTTCTCTCCTTTCCTTCATTATAGTGGCTTATCAGTGATACTATACAGTGTAAAGTTCTTTTAAATACATTTTCTAATAACAGTATGAAGGCTCAGGTTTAAGTTTACTGGCAGCATCCTTGCACCAAAGCAAACTCCAGCTCAAATACGCAGACAATTATTCCAGAGCAGGAAGAATGGACCTGTCCTGACTGCTGCATGTTAGACATTAGAGGAGCTCTTTCTCCCCTGAAGTTTTTCTCCCGCTTTCAAAATTGTTTTCCACTTACGTGACCAAAATGCCAACAAAGTATTCATACAGTATTTCCCACTGGTGTAGGTGCACTAAATGGAGACTCTGCAGCATCAAGGACTGGGAAAATGGTACTGAAAACAGAGCATGTTCAAAGAACTTCTGCAGGAGTCATTCCCTAGAATGTTAAATTTTCGAATCTATTAGTGTGCTTCCAAATTCAAAAATATTCTAGTACAGAATATTTTGTCTGCTTTTCTCCAAGGACACTTGACCAGAGGGCTGTTAGCGAGAGCTGGAAAACTGTCAGTGGAACTAAACAGATAGCTGTAAATAAATAAATAAAGCAGAAACCCTTTTTCAGGGATGGAGTGCAAAAAATTATTCAGAGGAAAATACACTGGGATTTAACTTAAACAAAGTTTAAAGAAATTCACAAAGTTTAAATTACTGAGCGAACAACAAACGTCCTGGGAGAATCCTTATGACAGCAGAAGTCAGAAATAAATCAGCAGAAAGGAATACGTGTGTTTTTCTGAGAAGAGAAATCTCAGTGCCATCATAAGTATTAAAAATAAAAAAATAAATTAACCAGGCGATCTTATTCAGAAGGTGCATCCACTCCAGAGCCCCAGCTCCACTGAAAGACACCCCGATGAACCAGAGAGCAAAGCTATAAAAGCAGAATCCCAAACGAATAAATAAAAAGGCCATCTTCTGTTTCAGAAATCAGCAGTCCCATAACACATTGCTCTATAAATTTCTTCCCCACAGACTGGAAAGAGAATGCTCTTGACTAACAGATCTTTCTGGCTGAAATATCACCTGGGATGTACAGCACTCACTGGCAGGTTGCACCATCTGCTTACTGAGGCTCTAGGAAAGGAGGCAGCACAAGAGCTCCGTGTTTGCGTAGCACTGACTTGGAGGAAATCCTGCCTGTTTTCACTTTGTCACACAGGGACATTTATAAAAAGCCCAGTTTTACACCTTGTTATTGTCTCAGCTGTGTACTATTCCAAATGAAGCTTAGTGCATGTTTTCCTAAATCCGAGCAATGCTGTTTTTCTCCTGTTTACATTTCAGCCTGAACCAGATCAGAGCCAGGGAAGTATCGATCGATGAACTCTAACACTCTTCATGGATGGCTGTGGAGCCAGGGATCACACTGCCAGCTGTTTGAAGGGCGGCCACAGGGCTGCAATCTGGGCACCAAAATCTCTCCTTCCCCCTGCCCCCTTCCCAAGTCCCCTAGCCATGAATTCTCTGGGTATTTCTAAGGAGTACAGAGGAGCATGGCACGGACAGCACCAAATAAGAGCATTTAGAGCCAGAAGCAGCATGAAAATGAAGCTTTTCAGCCCTCCTGAGACAAGAGCATCCTCAGGATGGGGTGCACTGCTGAATCATCCAAGAGTGGACCTGGCAGCAGCGTTAACACCGCCAGCCCTGGGAACACACGGGGAGCATTTCCCAGTGCTGGGTGGGGCAGGCACAGCCACTGCAGCCAGCTCTGTCCTGCCCTTGATCGGGGGGCAGCAAAAAGGCCGACTGGTTTTTTTAAAAAATAAACCAAATTCACCACCTCTTCAGCAAGCACTTTTCATATGAATTCAATATGAATCTCGTATGCCATTAATACCACCTATGGAAAGAAGGTAAGGCGTGTTCAAGTTGTACAGTCGCAGCTTTCCACCTTTGGATTTTACAGAGGATTTGGGGTTCTCCCCCTCTTTTTCCCCTCCCCAATCAAACACAGGCACCATCTACTATGACGTGATGTGATCTTCCATCTTTTCATTTAAAAATCTGAGGTACTCAAGTCATCACCGATTATTAATTCCCCTGGCTTGAATACCAAAATTTAAAAGAAAATGCTGAACATAGAATGAGTGAGATACGTAGTATCCAAACTTGTCATTATGGCAACTGTTACCACAGCTGGGTTTCACTTGAAATCCAGATCCTGTGTGAGTCTGAACTTGGATTAAAATATGCTAGTCCTCAGAGAATAAGAAAATATACACGTATGGTTAAAACACTCAAAAATATACAGCAAACAATATAACTCCCTCTATGTTTTTTCACTAAGCTTTGTTATCTCTGTACCCATCCAATAATTTTTGTTTAGATGTCTGAAATTTGCTATGAAGTTCTCCCTTATTGCGCAAATGCATATTGCAAATATTTATGTATGATTTAATCTAAGTATACAGCCCCAGTGGTGATGTTTACGTGCACAGCCATAATTGTATGCATAAATATCTGTCAGATAAGTATCTGTTTAATTTCAGAACTGATTTTTAATAACTGGTGTTTTTATTTGGGAACAAGATCATTGGAAAATAACTCTTTAAAAATTGCACTATTTTATACCCAGGGAAACATTCCAGATTAGAAAAACAAAATTTCAAAAGCTGGAGTGAAGCGATAAGCTTGCAACAAACTATGGAGGTGGCTATGCAAAGCCCTTTGATTCTCTTCATATTTAACATCATTCTAGCAAAAGGGATTTTTGACACTGTTTCAAGCCAAAAGGAAGCCCAAAGCAATTTCCACCAGAGAATTACAAGGTAAGCTAAAGACCCAAGCAAAGGAGGAGATGGATTTTCCCCTGGCCTACGAAGGACTAACATCCCACCCTCTGCCATGGGCTGAGGTGTCAGAGTACCCTGCTGCCATTTGTGTCACAGTCTTCTTTTACCCTCCCACAGACCTGGTTCTTTCACTCATTACTGAAAACCAGCAAGTTCTCCAGAATAATGAGGCAACTCATCAGCAATGAAAAGAAAAACTCGCATGTGTCTGTGTCCCGCTGATGATCCACTGATGGAAAACATTTAATTGTACAACTATGGAATTTTAATAAGTATTGACTTGATTCCTGTCATGAAGAGAGAGGACCATGAATCTTGTCAAACCAGCATGAACAGAGGTTAATGCAGGGTTATGTACTGAGCCATTTGTCTCTTTACCAAGACTATTTATTCTGCCACTACCAGAAAAGTATCAAATGATGGAAGCATATTCGGAACATTTGTAAATAATGAATGCCTAATCTCACTCACTGTTTGCTGTGGAATAAAATTCTTGACATCGATGCCTTGTTGATGTCAGACTGTGAAAATTTAAACTAGTAGACACTTAGGGAGATGCAGACAATGCCAAGGAAAAGGAGAAAAGGATTTTGCCATCCCTAAACCTATACAAAGGGTTTTTTGGGGGAAGAGCTCTGGCAGCTGGGATTCACGTGCTACATTGCTAAAGCACATGGGCATGTCTGCAAACTTGCTCAATGGCCTTGTATGCAAAAGGAACACAGTGGCAGCTGAAAAAGATGTTGGTAGTCAGGATTAAGGCCAGTATTTATCTTCTTGGCAAAGGTGTCTACATGCAAGACTAGAGTAATGATACCATACTCTACAGACTGCTACAAAAACAAGATCAAGAAGAATTGCATAAATACACCTATATAACATCCATCACGTTAATGAGAATGTAGAGACAAATGCAGCTTGCTGCTAAACCTGGCATCTATTGACTACAGAAGAAACTTAGACACTGCAGAGACAAATACTATCCTAAAGCCATTGCAAGACCTCGGATCTGAAATTATTTGATGCGCAAAAGTTTATCTGTCCAACCAAATGGCATCTTTGGGGTTTTGCAGCCCTCCAAAGGCAAACCTGCGCGCTGTTATCACCTTAACAGTGGCCTTCCCAGATTGGTCTCTGATGACCTGGCTTGGGAGGCAGAGCTCGAGGGAAGGATGTTACAGCATTAGGAAAAGCTCCCTTGCCAAAGGTTTAGCTGAACACTTGGAATATCTGAAACCAAGGAAGAAGGCAACAATGGCTGGGCTAAATTGATGGGCTAGCAAACTGAAAACAGGGGTATCAGCTTAACATCAGGCGGGGTGGAAGTAAAAGTTCTTTTTTTTTTTTTTTTCACCCATTACACCAAGCCATAGGGATATTTGCTCAGTGTTACCCTGGACAGAATGGAAGGCTTTGCCAGGCTAGTACGGGGGATTTAGCAAATACTGTGAAAGGTGAGAACTTTCAAAGATGGACAAGATCTAAGCTGCTGAAAAAATGCACCTGTGTACCGTTTAGACATACTGATCTGAATGTTAAAAAGTATCAAGTGTTAACTTCATTCCACTGTCAAGCTTTTGTAGCCGAGTAAATTGCAATGCTTTTCTCTTTGTTTTCCACTTGCGATTCTAAATTGTTTTTCAAAGACAGATAAAAATCCAGCACTGGAAGTAAGGTGGAACTGTGAGATTACCGATTAATTTTTTCCTTTATAATTCCAGTGTTCTGTTGAGCAATTTTTCACCATAAACCAGATTTGAGGGCTTTATAGTTAGGCATTCAATTATTATTGAATCCTACAGGTAAAAATAAAAATATCACTTTTATGTAATTGTGCTCAGAGCTAATAGTAATCACCCTTTTGTTGTTTTTCTTCTACAACAGCCAGACGAAAAAGCTCTTTAGTAAAGAACTATGTAGAGAGGATAAGTGGGATTTTTTTTTTTTCTGCTAAATTTATGAGACAAAAGATGCAAAAGGTTCAGGTTGCACAAGAAGTCATAAAGAAAGGGCTGTTAATGACTGCAAGGGGGAGCACACAGCAATAAAACAGGGTGTAAAATGCCTGATTTTGCTCAGCAAACACAGCAAAGGAAGTGAGGTCCTCCAGAGCAGGATCTCACTGAGCACTGCAGACAGCAGATGGTCGTGGCTCCCACAAATGCCATGTGTGTCCAGCCTGCCTCAAGTCCACGCACTAGAGAGATAAAACACCCACGAAGGACGAGGCTGCTCAACACCCCCTTTGCGAGGGAACCCATTTCACACTTGGCACGGAGCTCTCGGTGCTCCGAGTTTACGGTTCAAAGGCCTCCTGCATCTGTGTCATCTCCCTGTGTCATCTCCCAACCAGCAATTTCTGCACCGCCTGGCAAACATTTCAAAAGGCACAGTGTGAAAAGAGATGCGTTTCCGGCGTCTCCTCCAAATTTTTATGACCCAGCAGCTCCAGTGGCAGCGAGGCAGCGCTCCCCTAGCCCAGGCAGGGTGCACGGCTCTTTGCAGCTGTTTGTTGTCAGCGCAAAGGGCGAGCCTTGGCACTTCTGCTCCCCCTGTACTCTGGATGGCTGCTCGGCACATCGAGGTAATTGACTCATCTTGGCTCAGTCATAACCTCAATCAGCTGGACCATCTCATTTTCCCCACAGCCAAGAAATCCTGCCGTTCCTAATATTAGGGCAGCAGCCAACCTCTTTTCAGAGGGAAGCTTATTGCAGAATATCCCTCTGTGTATCCTTAGGAATTAGCTCAAAGCTTAAATGTTGCTTTTGAAAGAAAACACTTTTTCCAAAAAGTGGAGGGAAAAAAAAGGTCACTTTCTACTGTCTCTGTGAAAAAAAATCTCTGAACAAAAAGTCAAACCCCAAAACAACACTGGGAAAAGCGAAAGGGAAAAACGTTCTGGGTTAAACATGAGCCTCACACTTGCTGAATTCACATCAAAATATTTGTTCATTGGATTTGAAACCCACTGCAGCCTACTCTCATCTGATTGCAGAGTTTCAGACTGAAAACCTCTATTTTAGACATTTCCAAGGTTTGAGGCATAGGGATTCAAAGAATCCACGTCCATAAAAGTGACAGTCTGTGCCTTGCCTCTCTGGAAAAGAACACTGCTTCTTCTCCCAGTCCCACAGCCCCACATCCAAATTTTGGTTCTGAATGCAGTGAACCTTAATAAACATTGAAGTGAGTGTTGTAAACATCAGAGTCACCCCAGTTATAACCGTATTTGGGGGTTCTGAGGCACACTACACTATTTTGTCCTGGATTTTCATTTCACTCCATAAACAGAAATTCAACAAAAACAGACGAGCCAATTTTAGGAATTTATATTGATGCCAAACCATAATTTTACCTCAAAATCAGATTACCATGAACTTTAAGGAATTTGAATAGCTAACATTAACCTGGTCCTTCAGCAAATGCAAGTTTTCAAGTAATTCCTGTCCTTTCCTTGGCACTTCTTTGGTGCCTTACTGTGCCTGTGCAGGGGAGTGTCCCAGCTCCACATATCTGGCCCTAGTCTGGGATGGAAGGAGCACAGAGCCTGCCAAACTGACATCCTGTCACACTACATGGTGCCAAAACATTTCAGTCAAACTCTGCTATGTGCCGTAACACGTATAAATAATTACAACGTAGAGAAGAAAAACAGCTTTTCAGCTGGTGCATTACAGAAAGGAAAATAATACTTTCCTCCAGAGCATTAAGCCTGGAGAAGATTATCTGCCCCCTCTGCTGCTGGCTTTTATTTTTGGGAAAGAAGGAAAAGGAGAAACTCAGCTGATGTTTTTGCAGAGCACGGTGCTCACAAGCCCTGGCCCTTCCACAGCTGCTTCCACTGCCTCTCCAGTAACCACAGTGATGTCCCTCTCCCTCCCAATTCGCCTCTGGAAGCTCGAACTGAACCAAATTTGGTCCCTGGGTGCAATTGATGGTGGTTCTACAGTTCCTGCCCCTTTTCACCTATCCTTTTCACATTTGTTTTCATCTTGCAAAAATCCCTACTCTTTATGCTCATCCCCCTGCAATTACTTTCTAATCCAAGTCCACTTGCAGTGGGGCCAAAGAGAAAAATAAATTCAAACTTCTATGTCTTTTTCATCATGTCTGTTTTTCTCTCCACTTTCCTATCTTTGCAATAAATCATTGGCAGCTTTTTCCTTGCAGTCTTCCTCACTTACACAATCTTATAAGATGAAGATAACCCCCATAAACATACACATTGCAGTGGTACAGCTTAACTTCTGAAGGTATCTTGTGGTATGCCCAATCTATCACTTGGGCTGGGGGACCTAATTTTTTATTGCTACGCATGGAATTTATTTCTTGTTATTCACCTATGCAATGTGAGATGCACGTACAACTTTATCAGAACAGATTTCTTCAGTTATGGGAGTAAAGTTCCGGAGCGGAGCGCGTGAAGTGGCCGCTGAGAGATATCGGAATCTTGCAAGAGGATTATCAGTGATACCGAGCAGTATCATTGTTCTGCAACACACAGAATTTCCCTCTGAGGCATCCCACACTTTATCACAGAAAACGCTCGCTAAATGATGATTACTTTCACTTCAGTTCTGCTGGGGAATCTAACTGAGGGGGGAAAAAAAAGACTGGAAACCTTCCAATGGGTTTTCTGATGGAAAAGCACTCCACATGTGAAAATCAAAACATTTGGTGGGAATGTGTTGATTCCAATGTATTTTTGATGGGTTTCTCCTGTAAGTGTGCCCAGTTCCTATGTGATGTACTGCCAGCCTGCCTGTCTGCTGTGCTAGCCCAACAGCTGTCTACCTGGTGGCCTTCCAGAGCCGAGGAGCTGGAACGGTGCGTGTGGGGAGCAAACAACACTGATATTCCCTCCCCACAGGGGAACAAAGGGCTTTGTTCCACCTTCAACCTGCTGGGCACATCACGCACAGAGCTGTCTTGCCCTGCTCCAGGCAGCTGCTGTGTAACTGTGCTGAGAATTGCACGTGTTGCACAGCCAAGGCTGCAGCACAAAGGGATGCTCGTGTTGCAAGGAATGTGATCTCTAATTGCCTTTACCAGCAATTACCTGTACATTACAGCTTGCAAACATACATGCTCAAAGCATATTCCAGTATGCACACCCTTACACATGTAAGTTTAAGGAACACATTTCACCCCTCTTGCATAAGAGGAGGTGTTTTCAGTGCAGCCCTCTGAAATGTAAGCAAAAGAGCTACAGAAGTTGGCATTATTTCCACTTAATCAGTATGAAATCATTACGGCTTTGCTAGGAAAATGAAACAACCCTAGTCATACAAGATGCATCATGACACAGAAAAATTAGAAAACACTGTGAGCTCTGCACAGCAAGATTTGTAAGCCTGCCAGCAGAATCACAAACTCGCATAGCTCTAATTTGTCTAGGAAAAAGGGGTGTTTAATTGCTGTGCATAATAAACACACAAACGTCAGAGAGCAGCCACGGATAACATGCACGAGTAGATTCCAGCTGTAGTGCTACGGAAACATAAAAGTGATTTACTTTACATGTTGATCTTAAGGCCAATAAATCACATTCAAGGAAAATGACCAAATTTCCCTAAGTGCTCAGCACTCAGCAGCTCTGGCCTCGCTGGTGAGCCTGTGGAAAGGCAGTGATTTCCTGGGGGTGTCTGCAGGGTACAGAGCCACGCAGCAGCACCTCAGCAAAGGGGGCTCCGCAGGCAAGAGCCTCTCAGCTTCTTCAATTAGCCCACGCAAAGCCAAGCACTAACGTAGCCTGAACTAGTTTATTGAGAGGTAACTCCGGCCAGTCTTCTCTCTGCTCCATGTGCAAATCCCCTAAGCATCAGCTGATTGCTTTCAAAAGCCTGGCCAGTTTGCCTGGCCTAATGAGAGCCTCCAGGGACCAGTCCTTGGATAAATATCCAGTCAAATATTCATCTTTGCTCTTTCCCAACAACAGCCAGTACAGAGCACCAGACACCTGCTGTGTATATGAATTGCTGTGTTATGAAATTGTGTTTCTCCCTCAGATTTATCTTTTTTTTCCTTGCAGAGACAGAAGAGAAAATAAAAATGAAACCGATCTACTAGAAAGGAGGTATTTTTGAGGGGCGTGGAGAGGGTGACACCAACCTGCAAGGGGCCTCACATCATACCCACTTCTTGTCAAGCTCATCCTTTATCAGGGAGCTCGCTTTTGCTGGGGAATGATCCAAATCACAACTGTCCACCTCAGTCAGTGCTCCAGAATACATTGGACTCAAAGTTAGATTCTGTTGTACTCCATTTCCGTTTAAGTTGTTCTGTTTGTAATCATTACACTTCACTTTACAGATAATGAAGTCGTCTGAGATTTTATTGAATCCCAAGTTCAGAACTTTCAAGCCTTTCCAAAGTGCTGATATTGTTTTCCTTTAAGACAACTTTTAATTGAATAATCACTTCCTCATTACCTTTCTTTTTCTGCCTGACTGGCTTCAACAAAAAAAAAGCCAAGAGCTATTCCTTTCCACAGTGACATTGCAAATCACTACCAACGGCTTGAGCAGTAGATGACAAACCACTCTTACAGTCTTTCCTTCAAGGTTTTAGACACCCTGGGATTTATCACTCTTCACAGAAGTCCTGCTTTGTACATGGCATTCTTACTACCTGCAACTACTCTTTCTGTACTGCAAGGGATTTCTTACATTATAGTCAACACGAAAGTTCTGTCTGCAGTTCCCCTAAAAAATAATGAGGCAATCAATAAAGTTGAATATCTTGTGGGTTTTTTTCCTTATTTACAGTACAGGATTTATGTGAGAATTAAACTACTGTTTACTTGATTCAGGAAGAAAACTTCAGACTTGCAGGGTCTCCTGAAAAAAATGTTTATAAATTAGGCAACTACAATGTGCTTTAAATCAATAGCAGCAGAAAACAGACCGTGGCTTGCTTTCATGGTCAGGTGCAAAAGGTCCAGCCTCATCCTCAGTGCTGTTTGTCTAAATATGACTAACGCATTTAAGATCCTTCAAACCCTTCAGAATTTACATCAGCCTAACCAAAAATGGCACCAGAAAATCATGGTACCTTAATTGTTTTTTTCCTTTAAAGCTGTAGGGTCCTCAGTTTGAATAAAAACCGTGCACAACAGCGAGGCCATTTCTCTCTACGATCACAGTGATGAAAAAAGCTTTACCTGAATGTGAAGAAGATATTGCCATCGTAAATACAGATAATAAATAAATTCGTCCTTTGTTCTAGAGGAAGGTGCACAGTTGGAGAAAGGAGAGGCTTGGGACTCAGTGTTATTTAGTGCAGGGGACTGCTGAGCCATCTGTCCATGAACAGATAGCATCCTCTCCCATTTGTGCTGGAATAATCTCTCTGCAACATCTTGCTAGATCATGGTTGGTAATGAAAAACTGACTGAAGGAACTGGATATAAAAGTCATGCTGAAGAAAGTTATTAAGAGAAAATCTTAATAGAGAAGACAGTCACAGGAGAGAACATTATGATGCTAAGAATATAGAGACAGATACAAATGGTGCCTCCCTAATCTCTTGCATACTCAGAGAGTGAGACCTATTTATATGAGATAGTACAGGTGGAAATTTTTCTTAGACCACAGAACAAGTTCTGTATCCTATATTGGTTAGCCAATAGGTAAAATAACAAAAGAAAGAAAACAACCCCAAACTTCAAATTAAAACATATTTTAGACCTTTGAAAAGTTATCAAAGCAGAAGTAATAAGACCTGGTAAGAAACGTTGAATAAATTATTTGCCAGAATCACTTGTTTAAAAATCTGTCGTTAGCTGGTGTCATATCATAAAGCAGAGTAGGAGAAGGCAGCACTGTTAAACTACTTCTAAGCGTATTAAAAAAAAAAAAAGTGAAAAAAAACCCCACACCAAAATGTAATCCTATTGCTCAAACAAGAGATAGGTTGCCACAAGTAATATAAGAAATAAAAAAAATGCATTTTTTTAATGGAACCAGATTTCTTTGACACTTGGAACTTACATTTTCTCTGGGAATTGACAAGCAGGTAAAGCATTAGAGTGAGAGGACTGAAGCACTGCAAGTGTGAAGTCTGTGTTTAAGCTTATAACCTGTGATTCAGCCTTCTGTCTTGCTGGCACTACTGATACGGCAAATAAATCATTGTTATAGGATTTACATAACTGCTCTGTGTATAAGCACCAAGTTACAATAAAATGTTGCACTTCCTTTGTCGGCAGTGGCAAAACATACACTTGCCTTTGCAAATCAGGGAGCAAACAGCAGATTTAAACCCTGCATCTCAGGGCCCGTATGAATCACAGCAGGTTGGGCGGTCAAACACATAAAGGGCTAGAAGTCTTTTAATGACTTTACAAGTCATCTTAAAGCCATTCAATTTAGATAACCTTTTCAGAATAATGGCTTCTAAAGCTGCAATTCAGCACAAATCTGGCAATTTTACTGTACAGCACATCCACATCTTTGAGAAATGATCAAGGAAAGATTAAACCACTTCAGAATAGGATAAACTATTGCTTCAACTTGCAGTTTTCAGTGAAGTGCTATCAAGATCATCTCGAAGAACCCCACTTTACTATTTAGATTCTCTGGTACCCAGAATGCTTCTTTAGGTTTATCAGATTTACAATAAGAGGGAGAAGGGAGATTTAGTAAGTCAATAGTGCTTGCTAAACTACATTTCTCAGGCTGAGTTACAAGCACATTATGCTTTATAAATTAAACTGGACTGTCAAGATAAATGCATAGGCAATACGGTGCTATTTGTAAGTAAATGCCTCTTTATGTTTAAACAGGTTCTTATAGACCAAGAGGCTGAATCTCTTTTTCCTAACAACATTATAAATCTAAAAGCCAAAGGAATAAAATGAAAAGGAAGTGGGCCTTAGGTCTTTGTGAAGGATTGATGACTCAGGCAGTACTAAGTCTACTAAAAATTATTCTTTTTCTTGCCTTAGTTGGCTTTTGTCTAATCATCACGGGGAACAGGGGGAGGGAAGAGAGAGGGAAGGGGAATAAAGAAAAAGCAATTTTAGCTTTTTACTCCTTCGTTTAGGAAAAATTGCCTTACTTACCTGCGTATCATGAGATACAGATAGCACTAAGTCAGCAAATTACTTGTTCTGCTGGATATGCTGTACTTACCATGACTCACCCTGCCACTTAGAGTGAAATGACACCCTATTGTAGCAGCAGAATGACTACACTTGAAGGTTGCAGAAACATTCAGCAATTATCACTAGCAAGAAGGGTGCATCAGTTGGTAAACTACATAATAGCAGTCTCCCACCCCAGTCCCAAAAGCCTGTCATCCCTCTCTGCCTATTAAGTGAAAGGCTTCTGCATCAAGACATTGCAGGGAATGAATCTTTGCCCATGAGCAAACTGCAGGAATGTGGCAGCAGTGCCAGGACCTCAAACCCTGAGCCCCTCGTGCTGCTGGACTGGGGCACTTCTCTGCAGGCTGCTCGGCCCCTGGATTATGGTGGGAAAGTTTTTCAATTTCTTTATTAACCCACCACCTTAATGCCCAGAACAGTTATTTCTGTCATCTGTCTGAAGGCGCTGCAGCAATTCCAATGGGCAAGCAATAATAAGAACCTTCGCTGCAATAAAGCACGGAAAAGGCACTAAAGCTGTTGTTCAGAGGAAAGAAAAGCCAGAGTCAGACAGACAGACTGGGGTTCAGATTCTCTTCTCAAGAATGGTGAGCTCTTCTGGCAAGGCTAATGACTCCTCCGGCATTCAAGAACCCACCCAAACAACTTGCTGACTATCTCTGCCCAAATGACAAAAAAATATCTCTCTGAGCATTTGTAATGACACTATTTTACGCTTGGCAAGTGAACAGACATACACAGTTTGAGGTGTATATCTCATTAGGTGTAGGCTGGTACAGCACTGCCCACATTATGAAGCATTAACAATGCAAGGGATGGCACGTGTGGAATGAGGGATTACAAGTCTGTCTTCCCAGCTCTGGAATAAGATTCTGCCACAGACACAGGAGAAAAAGCTGCAATCGCTCAAATGGCAGCTCTTTGGAGATCTTGTGGGGTAAGTTAATTAAGGGAGTTAATCAAAGCTGACTGTGGAAGGCCTTGAAGCTGAAAGAAAAGCATTTGCATACAACAAACCCCCCTCTCCGTGGAGCAGCTGCGCCCTGTGCCAACTGTGGGCTCAAAGTGCTGGAGTGGCCAGAGCAAGGGAAGGCTGGTTTGTCTCCTGAGTGTCTGCCATGGGCACAGAACAGATTCACTGTGTGACTGTGGCTTAACAACTGCAGGGCCTGCCCTGGCTCTCCTTTGAATGAATGTTTTATCCCAACATTACGTGAATTGCAGACCCCAAAGTTGCATATGCAGGTCTGACTGTGTGATTCTAATAGCAAAGATGTGATGCAAATGCTGGGATTTGGAACAGAATAGCCATATGTGCTAGTTCTGCAATGTAGTTTATGCCTATGAGAAGACAAAGGTTTCATTTTAAAGATCTTTCTTCCTCCATTAATTATTTGATCTCCTAGTAAGAAAGGAAAGAGTAATTCCTTACTGGAACAAGTGCACAGATCACAGTGATGGTTTTTGCATGTACTGAATGGACATCCCAAAAGACAAAGTTTCCATCCAGTGCCTCTAAGAATAGATTTGTTTTAATTTGTCAGTTTGGACAACTCATTGGGAAATGGACCTTTTTTTTCTTACTGTCCTGTCTCACTTCATGCACTTGTTATGGTAACAAATGAATATAAAACATTTGTGCAGCCCCTCCCCATCTAATTGTTCTTCGATTTCCGTCTGTTTTAATCAAGGCATTTTCAACCAGTACAGAACTCCATCAGTAGCAGTTCTGGTTGGAAAGAGAGAAGGTGAGTGGTCCCTTCATACAAGGCTACCTTTATAATCATCTCTAGAGGTGCCACTTTTTATCTACTGTCCTCTGATAGGAAAGCCAAGATTTCCCACGCAGCTGATGAAAACTGAGTGCTTCATAAGATTATTATAACCTCACCTAATGCTCAAACACAATGGTTACCCACTGCATCATGGTGGCTAATAAGAAAACAGGGCTCCTTTCTGAGCTGAGACTTTGCCGGTTGTTGGCTTTCCCTTATTTAGTTCATCATTAGGTTACACAAGAAGGTGTTTCTGCCATCATGTTTTTCCACTCCCAGCTGGAAACATTTTATGCCACCTACAGTTGATGCTGCAATTTGGTAAAGATAAAAGATGAATTCAGATCACTACAGGACTCCGAGATAGCATGGGCACCCTGTCTTGTACTGCACTGCTTTTGGGAGCAAATAAAAGAAATTAAAACCAATAAAAAGCACCACTAGCATTTCTAAAGACACCGTATTATCATTTTCTCATGATCAAGTTCTCCAAGAGAAGCCACTGGAAAACTGCACAGTGCACAATACAATAAATAAATAAACACATAAAATAGCAAAGCCCTGTGGATTCAGTCACTGCACAGCAGTGACATCTATTGCTGCTGTTCTCCTCCTCGCCCAGGATGGCACCTGCATCTCCTGGTGGATCTGAATGGCTGTTGTGCTTTCTGTAGATTATAGCCCATCTCAAAAGAGGAAAAAAATATGCAATTTCTGATTAAATTGAAAATGCTAAACAGTTTAACTGTCCAGTTAATAGAAGCAGAAATAGAATGTATAAAGGAATAGTGTGCATCCAATAGACTGGTTCCATACACTCAAGGTCTCTTCCTGCAGTGGCCTAAGGCTTCTTTCCAAGGGGTAGAAGAATGTTACTCCAAAAAAAAGGGCTGTGGTTTTTGTTTTTTTTTTTT
>VWZF01003891.1:925251-939270 GCA_013396755.1 Sclerurus mexicanus | reverse complement strand
TTTTTTTTTTTTTTTGCTTATAGAAGCTAATACTTATTAGGCTTTTGCTGCCAGAAAGCTTTTCTTCAGCTGTCTTCTTGCTTAAAACTAAAATAACAATAGGTTGATATCTCGAGGCGATATAAATAAATCTATTCATTACCTAGCCCCAATTTCCAAAAGCTCAACTGGTTCCCAGCAGGAATGCTGGGCTGCACTTGGCAAGGCTTGATCTAAGGCAGATGTGACTGCAGGACCAGAGAGGCCTCCAGACTGCAGAGGTTCTTTGCCATGCAGGCAGCCAAGCAGCCTTTACAGAAGCACTTACAGGCACAGCCTGAAGTGTCCTTGGGACACAGCTGAGAAAGTGACAGGAAACCACGGGGTTCTTCCACTCCCACCTCTGAACCTTCTTCAGTAGACTGGAAATTGGGACTGTTTTCTCTCCATATTTTCTACAGCAGTTTAAAAAAGTCGGATTTTTTTATTATTATTCTTTAAAGTGTAAATAAAAATTATTTTTAATCTCCTGTTACAGTCAGATTTTTTTCTTCTAGGACCCAGATTTTTTTTTCTGGCTGCTCTATTGACACTTATACAAATAGTACAAAGACCTGTCCAGTTTCAAAGTTATGTTTTCGTAAACAAGTGCAAAAGTTGCCCTGCAGTAACATTTAAACACGGAGGCTACCAAACGTTTTTTGTTTATTCTACATAGATTCGAGGAGCACAGTCATCCTTTTGCTGCGTACAGTGCTGAACCACCGTGAGCTGCAATGAACTCGAACTGCTCTTGTGTTCCAGAGAGCCAGCCGAGTGGAACGTCACTCCATTTGCATGGAAGTGATCCCAAACTGCAAACTGTTTTTATGTCACCTGCTTCGTTACACTCACACTGATAGGAACTGTTTACAGTTTTAGAACATTTCACAAGTAAAAGCTGGTAAACGAACCATCTCTTTCTCTGTAAGTGAAAAGATCTTTTCAAAAAGAGCAAAGTTCTGAAGAACTAGCTAAATAATTTAGTCTCATATAGTTACCGACATTACCCTTTACTGAAATGAATCACTGAGCCTCAAGCAGTGCTGATATTGGGGAAATATCATTAACTAAAAAAAATTACACTCAGTATCTGTACTCCAAACCCTACTGATAAGAGGAAGAAGAAAGCGTTCAGCCAGTGAGTTAGGAGGACAGAAAGCTCCAAAATCTGACGGCTGGTGCCCTGCAGGCTGTGCCACGTCCCCTTCTGCCGACATTCCCCTGAGCAAAAGGAACTCGGGTCCAAAGCTCTGCTATCAAAAGGGCAGCACTACCACATCTTGGCACCCCCAAAGCCACCTGTTCTGCTGGAGACCGGGAGGTCACCTCAGGTTCCAGTTTTGGAATTGGCAGGAAATCACACTGCTGTATTTATCTTGCACAGTACTTGAGCTTTATTTTACTTCATCTGCTTAATCTCCATCTGAATGATGGTTGCACAACTCAGTCACAACCCAGATTAATTTAATTAAAAAGTGAAAGTATCACACAGGGTATCAAAATGACATTGCCACCAAGATACTTATCTTTCAAGCCAACTATCTAAAACGAAGGCTATCGCCCCAGAAATAAAAATTAGAATAAAATCCCACACATAAAAACCAAACCAAAACAAAAACAGCCCCACTTAACCTCATTTGCTCAGATACCACATAAAAATGATATAACGCAGTGATCTTGTACTACCTCAGCCAAAATACCAAAGGGCTTCTTAAGGCCTGCCTGGGAAAACTACAAGAACGTCATTGATAGAAAAGAAATGAAAAATAAATCTGTTCAACTGATGTCTCAGAGTTTATTTGTTTTCTTATGTACCTCTTGGCAGAAAAGAATCAGCAGGGAACACACGTCACCTTAATTAGGTCTGTTCCTAAACCTACAAAGGTGACTGGCATGTTTTTCAAAAGCAGCAGCTTTAAATATGTGAAGGTAGTGTATAGCTGAAAAAAAAAATGAAAGGGGAAAAAACACAAGAAGCTGTGAGAATTTTGACAGATGTATCTCAACCAATTATGGAGACTTTAAATGATGGTTTGAACTAGCCTTCACTCAAGCCATTTCCTGGCCTACTGCATAGCATTGTTTGACCATACAACTGGTGAGAGAATTGGTTCAGAAAACCAAATGCAAAAGGAGGTTGTGGTATTTATTCTCAGAACGTTTGTGATGATTTTATGTCTTCATTGACAGATCTGTAATTACCTTCCAAAAGATGTCATCGAAGTAATGAATCAAAGGGAATAGACGTTGTGGAAAGCATCTTAGAAAATACATCTAAGACTTGAGTAACTAGGTCAGGCAAGATGCGTGGGTTGTGCTCCCCACAGTGTTAAATGTTTAAGGACTAATACAACCAGACTTGAGGTGGGGAACATTTTTCCTCAGCTCACGGAGGAAAGACTTCATTGGGGGAAAATAGGTCTCCTTTTAGGGTTAAAGACAGACAAATATCTCTACTGAACTCAGTGGAAGCAATTAGAACTCATTTCTTTGTGAAGCGTCAATTAACACTCTCTTATATAAATAATTTCTCTCCAAATTAGAAAACAAAGGAGCTATACCCTTTTCCCTTACTATCAGCTTCTTTCTTCCTGCAGGGAGCCATGATGTCCATTGAGCTCAAGAAAAATCTTCTGAATTAGAATATAGGTGCTGCAACATATTATGCTATTTCCCCTTTCCCTTGCCCCCAAATCCAGGTAAACAGTGGAAATTAAAAAGCTCTAAGTCTTCTATAAAACACACTGGCCACAGGTCCAGCAATTAACAACGGGAAACAAACACCACTGCACTTAACTAAAATGAAAATGCTTTGTTTGCAGCATTACCAGACAATCATTACATTAAAAGCATTACATTTGAAGCCTTTGTTATATACAGTGTTGTGATAAAACACACAAAAAAAAAATAAAAAGGCAATGCTCTGCTTTGACATAGATTAAACAAAAATGGCTTTCTGTATGAACTGGTGGAAGCTCTGTGGTTTTTCAGCTTCTAGCTTTGCTGAAAATTTCACTCCAATCCTTGTGCCAAAGAGGTTTCCTGCTCAGTTTCACTGCCACTCTCTCTGCACGGAACTCTAAATGCTTTACTAACTGGCACAAACTTTCAAGTGATGGATTACAAATTAATTTGCACTTTTCTATGATAATTTTATATTAATTAAATGAAAATTAAATTAGCTCTTAGATGGAAAAGTTAAAATTAATTACTTGGTGGCATGCTTTATAAAATAAATCAAGGAACTCAAACTGAACTTTACCCATATTACATCACATTGTACTGTTAGTAGAGATGAAGACAAGTCTGCTAAGAAGGGAAGTTTTTAATCACAGAAGGCATGATAATGCTCATGAGGCAAAAAGAGGTTGAGCTTAATTCATGGCTGACACAAACATGGTTATCTGCTTATTGAAGTACCAGCGAAAATGTTCCTAAGTGGGGTAGGTTTACACAAAGGGTCAGGGATATTAAACCCAAAGCCTCACAGCATTCTTACAAGACAATTCACCTGCTAAGTCTAGTCGGGTTTTTTCCTCCTTGTTAGCACAAAAATCAGAGAATTCCTCAAGAATTTGCATTCTCACAAAACTAAGAAATAACCATCATGGATAGTTCCATGAAAGCAAATGCCATAAGAGAAAGAAAAGCAATCAGGAAGAGGAAAATGAAAAAAACCCAAAATAGTACAATACCTTATATAAGGGTATCATATAAATAAAAGTCATTCCCTCAAAAATGCCATAAAGCAATTCTCTTATTTCAAGTGTGATTGATTGATTTCAGAATTCTTGTTCCTCCAAATTTCTAGATGTCTTTCAAGTTTGAGTCTCCAGTTTCAGGTTTTACACTGGAGTCGATACCATGCCATTTTCAGTGGATAGATACCCTTAAATTTCTTTCAAAAACCTGAAACAAATTCCCAGACCCCGTTCTCTCTTTACAGCGGGGTGTGTCAGGAGTAAATGTGCTCAAGGGAACGGAGCTGCAGTGGTGAAATTCAAGGGCAAACCAGGGAGGAAGGCAGACAGGATACTGAACTGACTTCACCTTCAGAACAAACACTGCAATCCAGCCTAAACCAAGAGTGTTTTCCATTGGAATGCAAGACTCATCATAAAGTCTGGGACATAAACATTTCTGACAACACTCACTGTACTTATAACGTCTCATTTATTGCCTAAGCTTTAAATTATTAGAGTTCTACAGGTTATTAAAAAAAAAAAATGCAGTGACTCCCACAGAACCGAAAATTCTACCATTAAGGTGCCCAACTGTATTCAGAAAGAGCTGGGATACAGAAGGACTTGTCACAAATCCCAGTGAATTGGGTGATGGAAGGGGACAGGGCACAGGACCCATGTAGAATCTTACACACTGTTCATCTATCCCTTCCCACAATGGTGATGAACAAACAGCGTCACCTTCACGTCTTGAGAACTGTTACTAAGCTAAATTAATTCCATGTTAAATCCCGGATTCTCTTGGGCCAACGGCACAGAGAAATAGCTGCCTCTCCTGGCACAGTGCGCTCAGGGGCCGGGTTTGAGCACAAGAATTATTCACCCGCAGGGATCAGAGGAAGGGAAGGTAAAGCAGACCCCAGCTGCCTGTCACAGCTCAGCCCCCTGCCCGGCTCTGCTGCCACATGGACAGTTTGTTTAAATGTAGATTAGTTATGTTACAATTTCTATTCCTCTTCTAGCAAATGCATATGCATTTGCCCTATGTGACCAGAGGAAGATGAGACTATCCTATTGCAAACTAATCTGGTGCTGCATGCACACTTCTGCAGAGGAAAATAAATCACTGAAGTGTGACTTCTGTGTAATAAAAATGTGTTGTTCCCCTTAAAGAACAGAAGTACAAACACTTCACATTCTGGGTGATCGAATGATACCCTTGAAAAAGAAAACTGCAGCAGAGGATATCCAACATAACCAAGTATACTGAATGTTAAGTGCTGTTCCATCTAAATACAGGTAAAAGAACAGTTGCTTGGCAGCAAAAACTTCATTTTGAAAAGGAAACCAAGATATCTGCCACAGTTTTTAACAATGTATTTTCTCACCTTTTATGACAAAGGATTTTTCAGAAGCTCAGACATGAGTTTCTCTGATATATTTCCTGTCCATCACAGACACTTTTTCTACTTTGTCAGGGTAAAACTGATTACAGATGATGGACCTCTGACATCTCTACACCTGTTATAAAGGAAAACAGGCAGCCTCTCATACGTGCATTGCAAATGCTGCCATTATAATTCCTTACACATTAATACAGGCAGGGATACATGTGACGTGAACAATAAAAAAAGATACAATCCCTATGAGTACAGTGAGCACTGCTGACAAATCATATGTTCCTCCAAGAATACCAAAAGGCTCCAAGTCAATATTCATAAAAATGCCTCCTTTGCCTCTTTAAAACACACCTTTAAATAATCCAGACACAGAGCCTGTAAATAAATTCAGTCTACTACCAGTCAGACAAATGACAAATCTGAATTACTTTGTTCTTCATCTTCCCACCCATCTACCTAATTTTGGTTTTCCTTTTATCTTAAAAAACCCAACCTATTTCTACTGAGCTTTCATCCAAACTGAGGATAAGCACTTTTTTGGGCTGACTCGCTCTCCCAGCTTCTCCAAAAGACAGCTAAAGGTTGAGCTGATCACCCTTCGCAGTTTTCTGTGGCAGATATTTATATTAACACCTCTCACTCTGGCCCAGAGGGGCACAACTCTTGTATTTCCTGAACCCTGAAAGGGCGTACCTCTTAAAAAACATTACTTTTAGGCTGGGGTGCCTAAAATCAGCTGTAAGTGTAGAAAGAAGCAACTTTGAAATTGTCAGCTTGAGGTCAAAGCAGTTTGATTAAGGAGTGCCGTTATTATTTCCTCTTGCCCTGCAAACAACAGGATTTACCAGAGCACTTAGTCATCAACACATGTACTACAAACAATAGGAAATGAATCTATCTATCCGCCACTGATAAAGAGATGTACTGGAGATATATTTTGTCTTGCTCGTAATTACAATGCTCAGAACATCCTTGCCATTCGCACATGCCATTATTCCATTTGCCTCGCTGAATTCTGTGCTGTGCTTGGAAATTAAATCAGGTCTTGAATTTGAAACCAGGACAATATTGAATCCCAAATCTATCAAAAAGTGCTGTCTCCTTAACTGAGCAAAAATTTCCATTTTCCCCTCAAACTATTAATATTAAGATACAACCACAAGAAAGAAAAAAAACAGCTGAGCTGAGCTTTAGAATATATCTCTTCGCGGAATAAGTGACAAAAAGTTAAAAGCAGTAATTTAGGAAACTTAAATGTGACAGTGTGTGATAGATGTGAGTTGGCAAGGCAAGAAAATGAGAAACATTAAAATCATATATTAGAATAGATCAAGCTCTACATACCAGTTTATGTCAGCAAATTTCTTTTGATATGTCAAGTCCCTATAGGGCTAGGATTCAAGTATACTTTGAAGATGTATTTTAAAAGGAATATGTTTATGTTTAGAAACTTAATAAGGTCATGCGTGTATGGAAACCAAAGAAAAATAAAATAGAACGCAATATTGTTAAGTTCACTGTAAGGTCTCTCACAGTGCAGCATTTCCAGTGTTTTTCATGTTCTTCAGAACACTGCAGATTATTTTACTGATACAGTCTTCTGCTTTCCCAGGTACCAGGCATAATGATAGAAAAGGCCGTGTGGGATTTTGTCCCTGGCCATTGCCTATCAAAAATTATACCAAGTCAGTGTATTGCTGCTTGGTCAAAGGACATCAAGCAAATTGAATTCAGGAATGCACCGTCTCCCACAGGATGCTGTCAGAGGCTTTGTCACTACCAGCAGGGGAACAAAAGCCATGTTCTAGTCAACACCGAGCCAGATATTTGCAGGCAGGCTGAATGCTCTCCCCAGCTACGATCCATAATATCACTGAACAGAAGGTCACTCAGTTATAAATAAATAGATTTGTACATTGACTCCTTGCCACCACTCCATTTTAAATACCACAGCGTGGACCAGCAATTAGATGTAATAGCAATGATTCTGCATCTGAGATGCTCTCATTCAAACCAGAACAAGGACTCTTTGCACATTTTCATACAGCAGCATCACTGAGGGGGTGCCTTCTTGGCACCACTCGTGTAGACAAAATGAAAGGGGAGCAGAAACCTGGTAGGCCTAAGTCTGAGAGAGAAAAGAAGGATAAAGTGCTGGCAGTCATGCCCAGCCCAGTTTCTCCACCAGCACCAGAGCAGAGGTGCCATCCTAGTGCTCCAGCCAAAAAGAGATGCTTCTACCATAGGGAGAGCCTCCAGAATTTGAGTCTGCCCAGTACAGATACTCTTTGCACCCCCACAGGTGCTGCCACCGCTATTGACAAGCGCATCCAAGCTGGGGGATCAGATGCAAACAGGGAAGGCAAACACGGTGAGGAGATGGTTCCCCTAACACAGCACAGGAGCTTGGCAGCTGCACCCGGAGCACTAGTGAGCTGCTTGTGGTTTGGATCCTTCTGGAGGGCACTTGGCATGCCAGGCAACAGTAAAACACTGGGCAGACCCCTCATCCAGCCTCAGTGTGGCGCCTGCCAGATCCACGGGGTGCAGGTGCTCCCGAATGGAGCCTCCATGCCACGCACTGGCAATGGTGCTCATTTTCCATAACGTTTCAGTCCCTTGCATCTTTTAGCTGTGGAACACAGTCAGGTGTGACTACATGTTTGCATTCACAGAAAGGTTATTGCATTAGCTCTCTTTGCCTTTAAATGAACAGCACAATTCCCCTGTTTGCACTCTGCATCCTGGAGGGCAAATAAACCTCCTGCTGGTACACGAGCAGGTTTATAGTTTACATGTACATACAGAAAACCAGCGATCCTGTGAAATGGCTTTCTTCCTCCTAACTGTGAATGGATCTACATAAAGCTGTGTCAAAGACTGATGTTTGATAGCAATATAAACCAGCACAAATGCTTAAATGATTCTGAATCAAAGGTGAGCCAAAGGTAAATAGCATCTAGAATGACAGGGTGGACTATATACTCCCTCAGCAGCCACCCAGACCCAGCTGCATCTCCAAAACCATCAACACAAGTGCCTGTGGACTCTGCCAGGAAGCCAGATGCCATTTTCTGGAAAACTGTGTTCTATAGCTTGGCATCTGGTAATTGTGATGTCCAGCCAGTAACTGTGTGGGGAGGAAAATATCTTTTCTTCAGTAAACATTACTTCAGCGAACAACAGGCAACTGATCACCCCCGTTTAAAAATGTCACTCTGAAGAAAGAAACATAAAATGGCAGGAAGAAAGGAGAAAAAACAAAACACCAACCAACCCACAGAGCCTTTATTAACACACACAGAGAGAAATATTTCCCTACACTAATAATATGATAAACTCAAGCTTTCATTAATGAGCTCTCATAAATGATACATTTTTTTGGAAGGTTTTATTCAAGCATCTGTAGAATTTGTTCAGTTCTTTGTTTTCATCCAAATAGTCTCTATTGGCAATGGGAGGGAAGGTTATGAGACAGTTCTGCTTCCCACTTTCATGGCCCATCACCTCCCCCTGCCAACCCCTCCTCAGCTTTGATCTAAAAATGTTGCAATCAGCAGACCACTAGGACGCCTTCCAAACTCCACAGTTGGATAACAACCAACCCTCCCTCATCTGCTGCATGTTCCAATCTCACACAATTCAGGACACCAGCATTTTGCTGTGGTGTGGCTGGAAATCAGACAATTCGATGCAAAATGCAAAAGGGGGGATTTTCTTCTGCAAGACTTTTGCTGACTGAATATTTAGCCTGTTTTCAAGTCTGAAAGCAAACCTACAGTTACTGATAACCCTTTACTGGAAACGAAGTGTCTCTCAAGGTATTCTCCCATCACAGGCTCACAACAAGCCTCCATCCATCACAGATAAATGATAAAAATTAGGTGATCATGAAATTTTTCTGCCAGTTTCACCAACAGTGAACCTCAGTTTTTCTAATAACTTTCAACTGCAACCATAATATTCAAACTTAGGTTAAAAAAGTAAATCTTACTACAGTCTCTCTGGGAATACACTAAAAACCTTGAACAAGTAACAGGTATTTTCTCATGTTTAATCAATAATACTTCTGTGAATTTCAAGAGCTAAGCTGTAGCTCTGGCATCGAACCTGTTTTGTCTCAGGAGCTGACTCTCCTCTGGACTGTGAATCAGCACCATAATTTTCTTTCCAGTGTTGGTCTAGGTAGGAGAAAAGCAACCCAAGCCAGCTCTACTTCTGATGCACATTGGTCTCAGGTCACCTTCATGGAATAAAGGAGTTCAGGGTCAAAACTCCCCCAACCTGGGAGAAAGGACACTGGTTTCTATTCCAGCTCCTAAGCCCTGAATACCAAATGGCTGCCCTGTCTGTCTCGCTTTCTGGTGTCACAAGACTTCTCAATATCAGAATGCAAATCATCCTCCTTTACCATCTTTTCTTTCTGACATGACATTTTAAATCTATGTTCAAAGCCTTAGAAAAAGTCTTGTTGATCTCTTCAGGCTGTGAATCAAGCAAGGACATTTCCAATTATAAATATTTCTGTCTAAAATATTTTAAATAAAAGTGCAGATCAGTAAGACTAACCCTTCATAAATTTATTAGAGTAGAATATGAACCATGTTCTTCTTAATTTGAAAAACTGTGCAAATTCCTTTCTGATCTTTCTGTATCTTCTGCATACTTTGCTGCACTTGCATGCAGAAAGATACCTGTACATCACCACTGTAAAACATAAAAGATTTCGAAGACAAAGATATCCTTTAAACTGGCATGCAGTTAATGTAATTTCTTATATGCCCAGAGCCAAACAGCACCCTGTGAAACTGTTAAACATATTACAATTGCAAAACAAGGGCATTTCTGTACCTAGGGTTTCACAAAATGTTCAGAAACAACACCTAGCACCACATGAGAACCTGTTACACACACACACACAGAAACTATGGAACACCAAATGCCACCAAACATTTATGGCAGAAGCAGCCAGATGTGCACAGGTTCTACAGTGTGAAGCCTAACACATGATGCCAAGCTTAATTCAGAGCCCTCTTGTTGCTCAGTTGTTGAGAAATGAAGCTGAATTGAAGCATTCATCTCACTCCAAATGTAAAAGTTCTAGTTCTGTCATTTGTAATGAAGTCGCCTAACAAGGGATAAAAGATTATTGGCAGGAAAAGACAACTGCAGTACATTAAAAGCAGATTAAGGTTGTAAGAAAAAACAGTGGCAGGAAGGAAATTCACAGTTAAGGGGAAAAGGCTCCATATGTCTTCTAACACCAAGATACAACTGGGGGCACCGAGGAAGTCATTAAGGAGATACCCCATCGCGTGCTGGAATCAGGAGACATATGGCATGTTTTCCCTAAACTGTGGATTTCCTTGATTATCTACCATCAACATACAATTCTAATGTTTCTCAAAAACAATTTTTAAAGAGAGAAAACAATAACCTACAGCTACCCCAGAAAGAGTTGGCTTGTGCAAGAAGTATTATACTGCCTGCCTGTGTCCCTCAGCCAAACCAACGCAAAGACCTGGTAACACCCATGGATCTCGTGTAGCAGCAGAGTTCAAGGCATACTACAAAAAAATGAAAGAGCAGTAACAAATCAGTTCTGTTCTACTCCATGTTTCACATCAAATTTGGGACTAACTTCCAAGTTTTAAGGAGGTAAAACTCCCTGATGGTGAAACTATCATCACCCCCTGGTTTACAGTAGTGGTTGGTGGCACATTTCAACTGGAAAGGGAACCACATCTTACAGTAGCATTTCTGTTGGTCACCTAAACCCCTCTATGCAAAGATCTGGACACATCCAGTGTCCTCAAATGCTAATAAAATCGCTTTAAAAAACATCCTGGAGAGGCACGTTTATTAAATAAACATCTAGGCTTTTAGCCAGCTGGAAGGATGTCCCAGCTCAAGCCACACCAGCTTATACAAGAAGCTCACTTTTGTTCCACAGCACCAAGTGTCTCAGGGGACAGTGTGCAGTGGTAAAACAGCTCAGCCACACCTCTGGGGTCAGTGTTTCACGGGATGGCCCTACAACACAGCGAGATTACACTGTGAGGACACCTGGGATGAGCACACTCACCTGGCCCACCCATGGCATCTGACCTGGTTAGTAACACTGAATAAAGGCAATTTATGAATGGGTCCAGAACAATAAATACATTATACTTCATAATATTGTCTCTTTTACATTATGAATCCTTTTTATGGCATTTCCTATTTTCTACTCATTTTGGCAAAATCTCGTTTCATATATTCCACTAATATTGCATTAATAATCTTTTAGCACTATTTAATTTTTAAGCAAATTAACATAATGAACTGCACTTGAAAACTATTCACAATTTCATTAAGATATTTATTTCAATTTGAGAAAATGAATCCATAATAAGCCTACCAAAAAAAAAAAAAAAAATCCTTTAGCAAAAGGGTTGTATTTCCTGGCATGTTTTCATTACTGGTGATAATGTGACTGAAGTCAGTGGTTCACCCTGGGAAGAGCTGAGTCCCTGCAGGGATGTGGCCTGAGAATAAACCCAGTATTTCGGATGTAAACCCAGCACAGTATCATCTGTGGCACAGGGCCCTTCAAACACTGGCATGTCAGAGCTCTCTAAGGCAATCACACGCCCAAGAATAGCATTCAGGCCCTCAACACAGAGGCTGAAATGCTGATTAAACTCTTTTTCTTTGCAGTATGACAAATGCCAAGTTGGCTCCTCGAGAGGCACTGCTGATACAAGCAGAATTATCCTGTTTTAACTGAATTTGACCTAAACTTCTTCCCTGCCTCGGAGAAACTGTCTCTGTGTGTGGGTTTTATCTCTTTCAGGTGTGTGTATGTGGGAAGCTGGGGCACTGTCAGAGTCCAACACTCCCTGACCAGGTTCTTTTGAGCTATTCCACACATGGAAGGTGGAACGTTTAATATGAATTGTACTTTTTTTGAAGATACTTTATGTTACACAGAACTTGGGGCAAAGCCAGCTTCAAATCCTCCAAAATTCTTGCTGGATGCCGAGATTTTATACTTTCTGTGGGACTGAACAACTTAGTCTTCCCACACTGGTCTGGTTGACTCAGGGAGAAACATTTCCACCACCTGCCTCCACCCAGCTGTTTATCTAAAAGAAGGGCACATTTTGGCAGCTTCTGCGCAACAGCTGTGTCACTCACACCCGCACTGCTCCATGGACACATCACCCCTGCCCATCCCACCAGGCCTCCTTCCCTTGGAGGGTTTGTTCACAGAGTCACATTCACCTGCAAGGGTTCTGTCAGCCACCAAACACACATTACTTTTAACATTTTATCCAGATTTACCAACCTGAGAAGTCGGTTGGAAATTCTGGGCATCTTTTCTTCAGAGGCCTGAAAACCCGCTCATGAAAAACCTTTCTTTTCACAACATTCACACCTTAATTTAGACATGTCAAGTGAATGATGCATTTTTTAATGGTTTTGGCGAGGACACCTTGTGGATCTCAAATCTAGGAAATGAGAATTTTCTCAAACTTGACCAGGTTTTAAAATAGCATAAAATAACCTGCCTTCTCCAAAGTGACTCCACACCAGCTCATTTTAAAAAGCGTACTAGAAAAAAAAATAAAAAAATCACAGGTTCTGACTTTTTAATCTCATTGAAAAACATCTGCCTCTCTGACAGAATCACAAGATTCAGATTTCATTTACTGATATCACACCTGTTCTTTAAATGTAACTATTTTCAAGGATAAATACAATGAGACATCATTTGCAAACAGATCTTGGATCCACACTTTCTCCTTGGGAACACATATCCCTGTTCCTGAGATAAGCCTGAATAAGAATTACTGTAACTTTGGGGCAGTTCTGATTTGGAGTCACACATTTGGGAAGTCATCAGACTCTTGCAAACACTGCATGGAAATAGCTGGATTTGCAGCAGCTTAAACTCCACACCCACAGAACCTTCCTGAGCCTTCACACGCGCAGAACACACCAAAGGTACCAAATCACTGGAGAGCACAAATCCTGTGGAGGTGGCCAGAGTACATCAGAAAAGGAAATCTCATGGGATCATAAGACTAAAAGAAATTGTTGGGGTTTTTTGTTCTCCAAGACATTATGAAAAGGATAAAATTAACTTAAGTAAAGGTGAGATTGATGATAATTGCCCCAAAGAAGGTATCTCCAAACACTGGCCAAGAGAGGAAATTACGAAAACCTGCATAAGCCTCCATTTAGGACATTTTCTTCTCCAAGTGTAGTGTCTCAATGAAATGTGAATATGTCCTGTAAATTAATATCATGACAATCTTTCACTTAGAACTTGAACTTGGATCAAAATGTGAGGTTCCTTTTTATTATTTCTTTCTGTATCTTATTTGAAGACTCACTTTCTCCCCCCAGCAATAAGACTCCTGAATGCTTGCTCTCCCTCTTTTAGTTTCAGCTATGCAGGTGTAAAAGCAGTATTTTAAATTTAGAATTAATCTTGAAGCACATAGCTGAAGTAATACAATAATAACAATGACAATATAGTCAAAGAAACATGGAAATATTAAAACCCAATTTCTATAAACTACTGGTTTCTCAGTTTGTTATGTACCTGATAATAGAAAGTTTGGTTTGGGGTGTGTTTGTTGGTTTTGGGGTTTTTTTAAATATGAAAAGCATTAAAGTGCTTAAAAATTATGGAACAGAGTAAAATAATTTGATATTCATCTTGCTGCTTTCAGTACCAGTCTCACAAGGTCCTGCTATAAACCAATCCAATGAGATACAGAAACCTGTCTCCTGACCCAATCAAGGATCTGAAAAGCAACTTCAAAGATATTCTTGAGCTGAAGACCCTTACTTACTTATTTTCAGATTTATTAAGAAGAAGAGGAAAAAAATTCCAAACTTTTCACTTTGAATGGTCATTGGGG